>JAWNNL010000384.1:0-135909 GCA_035045005.1 Liodrosophila aerea | reverse complement strand
TGTGCATATTTCCCGTATTTTCAAAGATATAATACAATTTATTTGAAAGTAATGAGACAAAGCAAGCAAAGACGCATAAGAAGAACCACCCTCCTTTAAAATTTGGTTTTGGTAACCTTTCCTTATAATTTTAAGAATCAATATTTAAAAATAGGATAAAATAATAATCTTTTTATTAAATTTTCCAGAATTTTCTCAAGTTTCTTTACAAATAGTCAAGTTTACGGGGAAAATGGTTTCTTGGATAGCTTAAATGCTTGTTGGGCGTTTGCAATCAAATTTTAAGCATAAATTAACTGGGTTATAATGTCAAGTTAGAGTTAAAAAAATATTAAAATGCCAAAATATTCATAAAAATTTTAAATTTTTTGGCTTTTATTTCGATGGTAATAAGAATCGACTGATATTCACGCTTATGAAGCTCCTTAAATAAATTTTATAAAAAAACTATGCACTTTAAATTAGGAATTAAATAAATAAATAAATAATATAAAAGTACAATACTATCGATACTATCGATAGTTTGCTTTATCAGATATGAAAAACATTGACTGGGGGCAGTTTAAATATTACAAAATTAAAATTTCGGTTCTTATGTAATCCAAAATAAGCAAATTTTCATGGCGTCTTGTAAGAGATCATAAAAAATAAGCAAAGTTCGGTCCCAAATCTCTCAAATCCGATCCATTTGCGTATTTTTTTTAACTTTTAGGGTTTAGCAGGAAGAGGAAGAGGGTATTTAAAATTCGAAACAAAATTGTTAAGTAAATCATTTAAATGTATATAAAGAGAGGGACATTTGAAGAGACGGATAGATAATTCTCTTTGTGGGGTGTTTACTGTAGCTGTTGTATTTTGTTGGATGTCTGTGCCACCCGTGCGAAAATCTTTGGCTTGTCGGCTGCGCTCTCTTATCAACTGTCCAAAGCTTTTGCGCACGTTCAAATCAATTTGAAGCGGTCGCAGCAACACACACTCACACACCTCACATGCACGCACACCTATACACATAGTATCTCAACAGCACCACACACATAGCTAGCGGCTTTAGGGTGAGGGGGCAAGTTGCAAAAAGCGCATGCGCGGCGTTTTAAAGCCACTTCAATGACTGACACATAGAGGGCGCTCATGAGCGCTAACTATAAAGACCGAAAGAGGGATGGGGAAGGGGGCACAGAGGAGGGGAGAGGTGTGCTTGCACGAGTGAGATACAAAAGTATCTTGAAGCATCATCCGCTGTCCAATCGCCAGCTGTTGCAGTTGTGCTGTCGGTGCGGCCTTTTGGCTTTTAGCTTAAGCTTTGGCAGAGGTTGTTGTAGTCTTTGTAGTTGTTGTAGTTGTTGTTGTTGTAGCTGTTTTGCTTTGTTGTTTGCCGTCAACGTTTAATGCTTTTTGCGGCTTTTATTAAATTATTATTTACTTTTATTACAAAGCGCGACGGGCCGCATGGCAAATTGATGTGATATTTCAATTTGTGACGCTTGACGACGATTCATTTGATGTGCCAACAGACAGAGAACACACACACTCACACACAGACAGACAGACACACACACACAGAGAGAGAGACATAAGTGTGTTAATACTTAAATATCAATGCGATGTCGCTATACTTGAACTTCAAAGCATTTCGGACCAACCCTTTTGCTAATAAAATTGCTCTAAAAATAAAATGAGCCAAATGAAAGAGCTGGCAACAGGGATAAGAAGCCTGAGAGAGAGACAGGTACACAGAGGCAGAGGCAATGGCAAATGGCAAATGATGCTGGGCCTCAACTTCAAAGCATTTTTCAGTTGCCGTGTGGGTGGAGGGGGGATGTGGATTCGTTGTGCTACCGTAAACAAAAGGCAATTGAAATGCTTAGCAATAAGCATAAGAAGGTTTCTTTTAGTCTATGCACACCCAGTGAATAGTTAAATAACCAAATAATAATGAAATAATAATTAAGTTTCAGACTTTGCCTGAATACCCTGTAAAAGTGAGCCAGAGTTGTGGACAGCGTATGTTGAAGTCGCCTATTGCAGTTTGCCGCTTGCTGCCTACTTAAGTTGAGCAGCCTACCCCTGTGGTCCACTTGCTGAGAGTTGTCTGTCTGTCTGTCTGTTAAGTCGGCCCCCGTCACTTTTTAATTGTTGTCAACCCACACGGAGATGGACAAAGCACAGCCGCACCCAAAAGCGGGGACCAATGCCTTCCCTCGCTGGGTTGGGTTCGCTTCAGTTGAGTTGGTCGGGTACATGAAAAAGACATCAAAGCAAATCTTGACAACATGTATGCCTGCTATCTGCATCTAACAGATACACACTCACATTCACACACACACATAGACTGATTGCAGCAAACTCCCCTGGCATATATAGCTCGTAGCTCGCAATACACAGGAAACGCTTGCCGACTGCTCCTTGCGGATGCTCAGCACATTTCCTGCTCCCACAGCTCTCAGCTCTGCTTAACTGTTTGACTGCATTTTCAAGTTGCTTTTCCCCAACAACAACAGCAACAACAGCAACAACAATGGCAAAAATCTCAGCTCGTTAGCATACCAAACTGCAGCTCAAAAATCTACTGAAAATCTTGTGAAAAACATGTCAAACTTGTGAAGGGTTTTTCCATTTCCAACATGGTCAGTTTGCTGTGCCTAGCGTTCACTTGCTTTAAGGTTTGCGCCATGCCCAAGTGAAAGCAATTTTCCATTTATGTTACATTTTTATAGTTTGCATATAATATATTTTATATTTCTTGATATTGATATTTATTTTCTTATATTATAACCGCGTATTGAACAATATCGAAAGTGATATAGGTTCTTGTTATCTGAAAGTTTTTTTTAATTATCAATTCCTTGATTTTTATTTTTTAACACATTTAACGGTTTATTAGTTTAACTATATTGAATATTACTCAATACATATAAATACATATTATATATTATTTATAATGATTAAAAGTTATTTGTTTATTTTGACTTGTATTTATATTATGTTTTAGAATATTTATTAGTTATCTAATCCTGGAATATGGATGCAATATTCGGTGTTCACTTTACAGGATTCTTCAGGATAGTATTGAGAGCAAAAAGTGTACACCTTCATTGATAACACTCGTCTTTATCCGTTTCACAGCAAACCCTTACCAATAATCCAGTCTGTTCTACCGGATTATTGAAATATTCTTTGTGTTATGCATAATTTTTCTATGGCAGAATTACGGTTAGAAACACTAAAGACTGCTCCCAGATCTCTCTCGATGTACTACTAATTTTGCTATACATAACCCATTTAGAGTTCTCTGTGGTAAATGTAATAGTTTCTTTAATATCAACTCTTTCAACTAAATCAGACTTCTACTTGTTCTTCAACTTTTTCTCGTATTTGTTGTAGTAAATCCAGTATCTAATTTTTGTTTATATTGATATGATTTTAGCTAGATAGCTTACATAATGTATTAAATTCTAATTCCTATGCATTCATATACAATAATAATACAACAAATAATATCAGATTAGTATGTTCTGTTTTGATTTCTATATTACATAAATCTTATTACTTTAAGCAATATAACAAGCCTTGATCGTTTGAAGATCTGGAATAACACGCTATTAAAGATGCTACTCATAATAAAATATATCGGAAGATAAAACGGTTTAATCTATAGGAAAATCCTTTATTTGGATATGTTAACTATATGTTTAGGGGCATCTGCGCCTGCGTGAGTCGTCCGTCTGCCGTGAGTCGTGAGTTATGGCAATCAAATGGAAGCCATGTGTGGCCGGCAGCAGGGGCTAGTAAATCAAATTTTTGGCGTGCCGTGTAAACAATGTTATAAATCAGAAAACCGCAAGGCACAAGGCGAGTCAGAGCTGGAAGGAAGAGGGAGCGGTAGGAGGAGATAAAGAGGTGAACAGCAGAGACAACACCCACACAGAGAAGGCAACTCGCGGTTTGCCATGCGCCAGGATGCAAGTGACGCATTAACATATGAAAGCTGGAAAATGCGGCGGGAGGTGGAGGTGGAGGAGGGAAGGGACTAACCTCTGGCATATGACTGCAGACAGACAGGCGTGGGTGTGCGTACTCAAGATTTACCGCAGTGTACAAAATAATTGCAATTGAGACTGAGACTGAGCGCAACAAGCTGGGAATTATATTGAACTCAAGAGGCTTTATGTGTTACCCCTTTGGCTGGATATCTTTTGTGCTGGCGCGGCTACTTCAATTAATTTTCGACAATTGAAATTAGTCAAACTGTTTTAAAACTTATTAAAAAGTATCTTTAGGCTAGCCCCACAGCGAGTTTCGTATTTCTTTGCATTGGACTTTCAACTGTAAGACAAAAACTTGCTTTGTTTTTTCTGTGAGTCTTTTTTGCTTCGTTTCTCTACTTGCTTTTTGTTGTCTCCGGCAGCCACGAAAAAAATCTGTCTGGCTCGCCTGTGATGTATGAAAAAGTAAAAAAATAATAATAACCAAACGACGAGCCGCAAAAGTCATTAACGCCCAGTCAAAAAGCCCGACAAGAAAAAACTTAAAGCGTAGAGGGAACCAATTGTAGCAGCCAGTGGCGGCGTTGGAAGTGTGAAAAGGGGGACTGCCACACAAATATAGGTCAGCAAAATGAAAAGGGGTAGTACATATGGAGAAGTATACTTACCTTGGGGTTGCCTGCAGATGTTAGAACCTAAGATCGAAAATTAGTCAAGATTTTATACGAAACTTTTTTAATCTTACTTTCAAATAAAAGCAAACATTTGAATTATAAACTGTATAAAATCGCGTCGAAGTCCATAGTAGCTTGTAAGCTGTATATATTAGGCATATTATTGTATAATGTACTTAATACTAATAAAAAAAAAAAATAAACTGTAAAATATAAGTATTAATTTAATAAAATTAAAGTAAGTCATTTTTATTGTTTTTTTTATTAACTTAACATATATGTATATACTTTTAATATAATTTTCATTTTTAAAATTAAATATATGAACTGAACTGAACAAATATGCTACTTTTAAAACATAAAATTGAAAATTGTATTATAGATTTACTTGAAAGAATTAAAGTATTCCCCTAATACTGCAATAATGAAAATAAAATTTAAGAAAAAGCTTAGTCAGTTTCTTATTTTAAATTGTGTATTATATTCTCAAATTTTAAATTAACAAATAAACCGAAATCAGCATTTAAACAGTTAAAAGATATTACATATTTTTACTTAACTCTTCAAAAATAAACGGAATCTATATAGAGTGGTACAGCTAGAGCTAGCCTGCAGCATCTCAGTCATTAGTGCGTATTCAAAACTGAACCAAAAGCTGTTACAAATAAGCTTTTATAAACCAAGTGTTGGAATACACAAGCACACATGCAGATACATATATATACATATATACATACATATATCAATACATATGGCATATGATACATATGGCATATGATCAACATATAGCAAAAGAGTCTCTTTTGTCTTGAAAGACTTTCAGTTCGGTGGGTCTTTCGGTCTGCCTATCGCGTTGCACAACAAATCAATTTTTTACGTTTAAGAAATTAAATTTTTCTTTTCATCGTTTACATATTTTTCGTGTTTTTCTTTACGAAAATAATAAAATGACGAAAGAGCAATCGAGCGATAGAGAGATGGGGAGAGAGATGTGCTGTAAAGAAAAACGCAGCTGAAAATTGATTTTCGAGACAGAAAGATAGATGGTGGCTTGGCTGGATAGATAGATGAATATTACACATAGATGGTAAAGATGGATGGCTGTGGTAACCCCCTCCAATGGCGTATCCCATAGTGGGGGCCTTCAGTGCTAGTCCCGCTGCTGCGTGTCCGTTGAGTGATGTGCGCATGGATAATGAAGCAATGATAGCATGAAGTACTGAATGAGGCGGCAACGAGTGTGTTGCTCTTTGTGTGTCCCTGACTGTCCATACACTAGCCATTCCCCTAGCTTTATGACACCAAAAGAAAAGCGTCAAAGGGGCAGCGGCAGCGGCAGCATCAGGCGGCAGCACGACTCGACTTGCCCCTGCCTCATCTCGACTCTCGACCGTTGCTCAACTCCCGTTTCAGCTGCGGCTTCAGCGTTTAATTAAAAGGCAAAGGCGGTGGCCAACGGTTGATCATTATCCATGACAGTCAGATAATGCCCCAAACGCAACAGCCAGACTGAAGCTGCCTCAGGTTTGGGTTGGGTTGGGTTTGGGTTTGGGTTCGGGTTCGCTTGGGTTGGTTGGGACTGTGGCAACGCCTTGTAGTCTTTTGAGTTCGCACTTTAAAAAGTATATTTATTTTTATTTTACTTGGCTCTAGAGTACTCTCTCTATAATTTAGCTTATACTTATTTACTCGTGCCTAAACAAAGCAAAAAATAAAAGAAAACTGAATCGCAATAATACAAGAGTAAATTTTAGCTTATTAACTCTACTTTGTATTCTTAAGACATCACTCGAGTGTGTATATATATCGCCTTATTCTGTGAATTGCTCTTAAAATATTTTCATTTTAAACATTTTAAATTTTATTATTGTTATTATTTATGTCAGATTCCGAGCCGAAAACACAAAAAGCAGAAATCAAATAAATAAATAACACCGAATCTGATGTTCACTTCATTGGTTTCTTGCTCAACTGATTCTCGTAAATTTCAATTAATATTTTGTTAAATTTGTTCTTTTTGTATCTTTCAATTGTGTGTGTGTGTGCTTGAAAGAACAACTCGTGTATTTTATTTGAATTCAGAAGAGTTCTATGGGTGCAGTCAAGCAAGGCGGAGCAAACTATAGAAATAAGTTGAAAATAATTTATAAATGTATCGTATAGATACAGTTGAAACAAGTACATAAACTAATGCAGATACATATCCGTCAAAGATACATCTACAGATGCAGATAAATTTACTAGTACAGATGCAGAGGGCTCAAAGGTACAAGTATATAAAAAGATTCAATGCAGATTCGATACTTTTTCAAATATAGATACAGAAGGGCCAGAGATGTCAGCACCGAGCAGTTGCAGATTCATAAACTGTTACAGATACATTTACAGATGCAGATAAAATTACAAATACAGATACAAATACATTCCCTACATTTCATTTTGAAGCTCATTAAAAATTATTTCCGAAATCTAAAGCAACAACTGATCGTTATAGGGAGGGGAGCAGTGGTAGGGAAGGGACAGTGGAGCGCATCAAAATATTTTCATAAGTTTTATTTTCGACGCTCGTAAAAAATTAAAATGGAGAAATGAAATGTAGAAACATTGTAGGCAAGCAAACTATTAAATAAATTAACTTTGTTGTAAGTGCTGGCCATAAATATTTATGCCTCGCCTGTCATAAAATTCAAATGAAGTTGTCGTTGTTCGGCATGGGTGGGGGTGTGGGCGAAGAGGTCGGAGTGGGGCAGATACGATTGAGGCGCATAGTGAGTTTATAAACATAATTTCGTTTTTTTCTTTAAAGCAATTATGAATTGTCTTTTGGGTCGTCCGGCTGGCTCTTGACAGGAAATTATATTGTAAGGCCATTAAAGTGACAGGCGAGTCGAACCATTCACAGATCCGAGAAGATCTCTTCAGCTCGAGCAACATGGCAACATGGCAACATGTGCAACTTGCCCCGTTTGATGTGTGTGCCTGTGTGTGTGTGTGTGTGTGCGTCTCTCATTATTTTTCCAAATGACTTTTACGCAGAAGTCGTTAAAAATCAACGAAAATTTCCAATTAATTTTGATAAACGCGCCCCTTAACTTTGCATACGAAAATGCATAAAAAGCAACAATATCAATGAGTATGTGGTAGTCGAGTTGGCAAACTATGCTAAAGCTTAGTCGAATTTTTAGATAGTATGGATACTTATGTTTATTTAGATATTGAATGTCAACTAGACACAGTCGGCTGAAGAGTATATGAAAAATATTAAATTTAGAATTAACATTGAATTCAATTAAAATAAAATAAAAGTAAATTAAAAAGAAGAGGGAATACCGAGGGTTAAGGAAATAATAATATCGATATTGAATATATAAATATTTGTAAATAGTATATATATAATTTATAATTTATAATAATTATAATTTATAATTGATAATTTATAATTAAACTTTTGTACAAAATAAGTGTTTTGTTTAGATTTTTCATTTTCATGCCAATGAGTTCTTTTTTCAAACTGCACATTAAAGTTTAATAACATCAGCATTCCCTTCAGTTGAAGTGGAGACTAAAATTTTCTAAATTATATCGGCGATTAAAAGTCTCAGCGACGGAAAATTTTGATAAGAGAAACAGCTCGTTTAGGGACAATAATGACGATGCAGTAGTCCACAAATCTGCCATCGCAATAGCAAATATTGATTAACTAATATTCGAATTGCTTCTTTAGGCACTCTACACGCCAAACCCAACGTCCTCTGATTAGCTTTTTGATAAAATGGTTCATTGGAAAAAGATTTATCAACAATGAAGATGTGGAGTCAGAGGTTTATGCTAGTATGGACGAGCTTCACAGTTTTTATTTTAAAAATGGATTAAAAGCTATTGAACATTCCTACGAAAAGTGAAGCGACCTAAAAGAATACTAGTTTGAGACAAAAATCGGAGACAACCTTTGCAATCAAATGAAATTCAATAAAAATAAGGAATAATATCCATTGTTCTGCACTATCGATGCTATCATTATACTTATACATATCTGTACCTTTATATAGACGCTATAGCTTTTCACTATCTGTTTTGTCTGTTGCAGGGTATACAGGGTATGCCGAAAGTGTTGCGATTGCTTGGCTAAAGCCGTGAGCCTACTGTCGTTCGGTCAATTGCTGCTTATTAGGCCGAAATCGTTAAAAATCTATTGAACGATACACACATGCACATGCACATATACATACAAATATTTAGTATAGGAAATAAAGCTATTCGGCTTGCCTAGCACTTTTTATGAGCTTTTTCTTTTTGGGGGAGATGATTTTAGGCTGCGTTTTCTTGGATTTTACGATTTTCAGCTACAAGCGTACGGAATGCCCGCAATGTCCATGTCTAGAGGTTTATCATCAACCGATTAACCCACAGAGAGTGTCCAAATGGTGGTGGCTAAGTTTATGGCGAGATTAACGATGCCAAAAACACGATGCCAGCAGATTAGCCAGGGTATTAAAAACAAATGATTGGCCTATGCAAGTGGAAGAGAAGAATGCCCAAAAGTAACACAAGTATGCATAGCGAAGCTCCCACGATCTGAAGTAACAACAGAGTTTAAGTTTGGAATGAGATTGGTGTTTAGCTATAAAGATTAGTCTAAAATAAATCTAAATTTTGGATGAATAGTCTAACTAATCAATTAGACATGTCTGTCCAATTTATAGCTCAATTGTGACACAATCAATGGAGATTGGAAATGGATGGGGAGTAAAAGGAGGCGCGCTAGAGATGACATAGGCGGGTATAAAAAGAAATATTCGGAAGTCTACAGTCGGACGCAACAGACAGTCAGAGCTCCGGTATGGCTGTAAATGTCGATAAAAGCCATTGACGTGAAGTAATAAAATTCTAAAACAAATTTGATATGCATGAAGTACTCGAATCCAACTCCCAAATATTTTTCGAGTTTCCGAGATTTCATACAGACGATTAGACGGACAAGATTATATCGATTAAAACCGACCTTATCCATAATATATAAAGAAAATATTAGTGAAATAAAGAATTGAGAGAGCGAAACACTATGACTAAATTTGATAGTAGTTTAAATTTCATTTACATCTGTATAATTCCACAGCCTAAATGTAGTTCTAGTGTGTTGTATTAATATTCATAGACAATTAAATTCAAATTAATTAAAGTTCACATTTAGATGATTGTTTTTCAGCTCTATCTATACGTATTAACTGTGAAAAACTAATTATAAAATGTAATCTAACCAAACGATGCTCCATCAACAAGTGAAGCTGTTGACAACGGCAAAAACACATATGAGTCGGATAATTCGTCCTCTCACACACACACATGCTAACCCTCCCTCCTCCCATAAAATTGCCCAATTAGAGTGGGAGTAGGGTAGTGCGAAAAAAGAGTTCTATAGCATGGACCCAGCCGTATATAGAGACTAACGTCTGTCCACGCACAGTTCGATATGACTCCCCCTTTGTGCTGCACCCGTTTTGGGTAATTACATTTACAGAGTGACAGCGGGCGAGCAGGGGCAACCGGGAGTGCCTGGACAACCTGGACAACCTGGACAACGGACAGACAGCAGGCTGTTCATCAACTTTGTCAAATGCATTGCGAAAATATTGTGCGAAATTTTACAGAAACATACAAAACATAAATCAATAACAGACAGGCAGCAGTGGGAAGGGCGAGGAGGAGGATGGGAAGAGGGAGCGACATTTCGGACAGACATGGCACCGACATCAATCAAAGGCTTGTAGTAGGTTAAATGAGCATAGGGAACAATCAAAAATTGCCCGCATCCCAGTAGAGGGAGAATTCAAGTTGTGGTAAGGGCAGAATCATACAAAAGAGCGGCATGAAATTAAGACGACTAGCAATGGATCAATAATGCTGCCTGATGATGATGGAAATAATGATAATGTTAACGATGATGATGATCGTCATCATCATTATAATATACAGTAGAAGCCAGAACAAAGACGCTGCAGGAAACGAAAGCAGAACGTAAAAAGCATAGTAAAAGAAACCAAAAAATTGTACCCGAAAAGAACTACACAGAACCCGACCGACAGGCCCAAGAAACCCTTCCAAAGAGAGTGTGTGTGTGGGGGGGGGGAGGGGAGACTTACTCCTTTTGCCTGGGCCCCGCTGCGATCGCGTGTTCTTCTTCAATTACAGCGCCATTATACCCAATGCGGAACGTTTACGGTGTCGATGCCGGTGCGAATGGAGCCCCCGGGGCCTGAAGCAAAGGATTGAGGCAAAGTTTGAGACGCAAAGCAAAAGCAGCCACAGCTACAGCTTCAAGTGTATAATTTTTTTCCCTCTCTACAGTTTTTTCTTATTCTTTCTTAAGGTGAATTTGCAGCGTAATTCAGGATTCTGCTTGCTCTGTTATTATCGTCGGAGGTTTTTTTGTTTTTTGTTTTTGGGGTCTCTGGATGGTTGGGCATGTTTTCGGCGGCTGCTGTTGGGTAATTGCCCCGATGCCGAGCACAGCAGGCGGCAGCAGGCATTAATAACAACAACAACAAGACCAGCAGCAGCAGCAGCAACACGAAGAAGCTGCAGCAGCTGCTGAGCTTGACGATCTGTCTCAAAATAGGGATCATTTTCAACAAATTTTAAAATTCTCAAAAAATTACAGCGACTATGACAGCCAATTGCGATTCATAAACATATAGGTGAATTTGCAATAAGCAATACATTATAAAGATATTAAAAATATATTTTCTAATATTTATCATTTTTGATCCCCTAATTGAAACCCCTTGGTTCGATAATACTAGATACTTAAGAGCAAATATTAATACCGAAGATAACAGATTTTATTGTAAAGGAAATAATAATACTTATTGTGTAAGTTACAATCAAAAGGAAATAGGAACAAATTTAAAAAGAGTCATATGGAAATGCCATGCATTATAGGGATTCCTGAAACTGATTTTGATTTGATTTTGATTTGATTTTGATTATGACAATCAGCTGTTCGCAGCTGTTCCATACAAAATTTTGTGTGTGACCAAAGAAAGTACGGAAATGACGGTCACACTAAAAGTTTTAGCATAATCAGCTCCGAAGCTGATTTTGATTTTGATTATCTTGCTGTGAGACCGTTCACCCTTGTGTGACCGTTTACTATGTAGAAAACTAGTGGCAACACTTGGTGTTTATTAGAGCTATTTGAAAATGGAATACTTTGTAAGCATTCTGCAATTTTATAATAAATTACTGAATTATTTAAAGTTTTAAATATGTTTTAGAATTTGAAGAGAAAGAGGAACAGTGTCTTGGCAAGGTTGCCAGATGTTCTGAAAATCATAAGCAAATCAAAATCAAATCAGTGCGCAAAAAAGGTCATTCCGTCAACTGATTTTGATTATCTAAAAGCAAATCAAAATCAAATCAAAATCAGTTTCAGGAATCCCTATATTGTGTCCTGCAGTGCTTGCATTATATGACTGGTTGCCACTTGAAAATGTAATAATGCATAAAAATGATAAAGAACAATCAATTTCATTAAAAGAAAACTCATGTACTATAAACATTTAACTTATTCTTCGTTATATTTTATATCATGGAAACATAAAACACCAGTTTCCTTACGAGCACACCAAGTGTGGCTACCATGTATCCAACTGTGTGGCGTTTCATTTCCACACGTTTCACACACAGGGAACGAAACAATGGGAGAGTGAGAGAGTGGCAGAGTGAGCGAGCGTTCGTTGCTCACCCACTCGCTCTCGCTCTCGCTCTCTTGGGGCTAACCACTTTTTGTTTTGGTTCGAGTTTGACGCTGACGTTGTGTGTTTCAGTTTCGTTGCTTCAGTTTGTTTCCGTACGCCTAACAAGTTGGTTGCGCATCGAATGTGTAGCGCATTGCCGTGCCGTGTTATTCTGGAAGTTACGCGAGACCGAAACGTGCTTCCTTTCACATAAATAAACACAACACTGAACCACAGCAACAACAATTGTAAATTTGTTTATGTGAAGTGTGTCTGTGGGCAAGCAGAAGATAAGAAAGCAAATGCAAAGTGAAATGCATTAAATTGCAGCAAAAGCAACAACAACAAAAAAGTGCCGTTGATTCTAAAACCGCCCCCGCAACAATAACAGCCACCAAACGACAACAGCAATAACAACTACACCCCAAAAATACGCCGTCAACATCACAGTCGCCGCCGTTCGCTGCCGCTGTCGCCGTTGCCTTCGCCGTTGACGCAGCTGTTGGCGTCGCTGTTCGCATTTGGAAATACAAATCGTGTTTTGCGCTTTAGCATTTTGCAGTTGTTGTTGTTGCTTTTCGGTTTATTTTGTTGTTGTTAATTTTGTTCGGCAAAAGTTATTTACGTCGCGTCGCGTCGTGCAGCAATAACAGCAACAACAGCACAACAATTTACAATTAAAATTACGCGCGCTACGTCAAAAGTATCTGCAAGATACACACAATCAAACACACAACAAGAGAGCAAACGAGTCGCACAATATGCGCAAAATTCATCTAAAATGCAGCATATCACGGCTGTAAAAAGTTTTACGATCCAACCTTAACATCCACCATCCCCACCCCCTCAACTACACACCCTAGACCCCACCCTGCCCCCGTCAAATAATGCCAGATACAAATTAAGGTTGCTCTGTGTGGCACCTGAGAGCTAAAGGTATATTAGTCTCAGCAAACGGCAACAACAACAAAAGGATAACCCGACAACAACAACAACAACAAAGGCCGTAAAACATTTTGGCCCGAGCAGCATTTACAGTTACAGTCGCTACAGGCTCGTAAATTGTTAGCCAAAAAAGAAGAAGAAGAAGAACACAGAACAAAAACAAAACTCACACAAAAGTATCTCAGAGATGGCGGGCAACATTGTCAAGTGGTGGAAGCACAAGATACTCGGCGGCTACAAACAATTCTCAGGTAAACTACAAATTCAATTTCAGTAGATAAATAAGAATGAAAATGCAGAGAAAGAGAGACGAAGACCGAACTTCTAGCTATTGAAATGAACATTGGGAACACAAATTCTAGTTAAACATATTCCAAAATATATAAATATGAACCATATTATTAAATATATATTTAATAGCATAGGCTACATTTTTGGATCTTGACTTGAATTTGCTTTTTTGTTTTTACTCAAATAATATTAATGTATAAATTTATTGTTTTTAATAAAAATATCAAAATTGTTACCAGAATATTTTCATATAAAAGTATAAATTTAAATATATTTTCAATATATTTTAACCCATTAAAATATTAAAATTATACTTAGTGTACATTTTCTAAATATTGTTGAAAAAAATACAAATTCTTAAACGTAAATTCCTATATACTAAAGTAGATCAAAGCAAAGAGAAACATTATTGTATAGCTGCACAGTTACTACAATAAAAATAATCAAGTATTTTATGGCACATATCAAAGTAAAATATTGAAAACAACTGAATCAACTATTATACTAAAATATTGCTAGAATATACCTTGAAAGTACTTCTAAATAAAATATTCCTTGTTATAATCATAGATCAATTCGTAAGCCTTTTAAACAATTTTCGCTCAGTGTATTCCAAACCTTTAAGCAATATCAATTACTGTAGTTTATAAGCAAGTTTTAGAGTGGTTTCTTATCTCTAGGAATCTAGCAACTAAGATATATTTATCAGCTGCGATTCGTTGTTTATCACCAACTGCCACAATCAGTGTAAAAGCAAAACAATCTTGAAGATACTTTTTTTTTTGGTTTTAGTCGAGTGAAAATACATTTTTCAAGATTCATTCAGTCAAGGGCTTCTGCCTCATCCTTTTCCAATAATTAAACACAACAACAAATGGAAATGGGAAATATAGCCAATCGACAGCGTGCTGCGTTCTTTATCTGCAAGATACACAGCATAAGGAAGAAGCAGAAGACGTGGTAGAGAAAAAAGACACACAAAAATAGAACGTAGAAAATCCACAACAAGCAGAACAACGAAGGGACGAGGAGAGGCAGCGGCAGCGGCAGCAGCAACTCACCAAACATCAAAAGAAAACGACGCACGAAAAGTAAATAGAAAATGGAAAAACTAAAGAGCACCGGCCAAGTGGCCGTAGAATGCGTCAGAGACGCGACTAGCTAAGACTAGAAGAATGAGTGTGGATATGAGTATGAGTACGAGTATGGGTATGGGTATGAATATGAGTGCAAGTACAAGTGTGAGTACGAGTATGAATAGGAGTATTAATATAAGCATGAATACAAGAATGAGCATAAGTGCATGCTAGGGATGAATATCGATAGACAGATATTGTATCGATGGGTACTATATGATGGTATTTCATGACGTATCGATATTTTATGTATCGGAATACATAAATAACAGATTTGTTGATTTGTTTGGTATATGGTATTCCAATTGATACTTTTGCCGATTGAATACCGATACCTCTAGGCGATACCCACCCCTAGAGAGCACTCGATCTGAGCGTGTCTATGAATACTCTCATGAGTACGCCATGCACTCGTAGTTGATCGTGATCAATGGCAGCTATAAAGCTGCACTGCCAAAAACAAAGCAGCGAATAATAAACTAAGAGAAAAGTCAACAAAAAGCGAGCAGAGTCAGAGCAGGCTAAAGGCATAAGGCATAAGGCAAGGAGCAAAAGGGTTTCGACGACGACCTTTCTGCACAAACAAAACCTTATGAACGAGGCACATCAATCAATCAATGTTGTAGTTTGTGTTGTTGCTCTTATATTATTGTTTTTGTTGTTGTTTTTCCTCCTTTTTTGTGGCAATTCAGTGGAAACGTTTTGCCAAAGAGCGTGCGGAGAGGGTGCAGAGGTGCAGGGGAGAGAGAGATTCAGAGCAAGAGAGGCAAGTGGGACAGGAACACAATTGCTGCACCAATTAAATGCCAGGGCAACACTTTGAACCCAAAGCCAAGGATCGAGTGAAAGAGGGAGAGCCAGTAAGTGTGTGTGTGTGCGTGTGTGTGTGTGAGAGAGCTGATAACCCTGGCATGCCACAAAGCCCCCATACACTAATTGCTTGCAGATGCAAGGCTAAGGCAGAGGCCAAGGTAGTCAGTAGAATTCAAAGGAAACCCAAAGGCACGCCGAAGTATGCAACTTCAAAGAAAGCAGCAACAGCAACAACAACAACAACAAACAAAACCAAAAAAAAAAAAAAAACACAAAAAACAAAAACTGAAAGAGCAGAACAGCAGAAACACATTGAAATGCCGAACGAACGAAGAGACGAACCAACTTGTGAGCTGAGCGAAAATTTTCTTACCTGTTGCAGGTAGTGGCAGAGGCAGCAGCAGCTGCTATGCCTATGCCACAAAAACCTTTTAAAACCCTCACGTTGATAAAACAACAACAACAACAACAACAAAATATATAATAATAACCGAACGTCGTCGGCATCGTTGCAAGGCAGCAGAGCAGCGCAGCGACGACGTTGACGTCCGTCGCCTCCTACTCCAACTACAGCTCGAGCACAGACTACGAGCTGCCAGCTTCCAGCTCCATAGCTCCATGGCCAGTCGCAGTCGCTGCCAACCAGTTCCGCGCTTCCAACTATGCCAAACATCTCGGCGGCCATACACAAAAGCGGTTTACAGCCGACGATCGACAGGCGGACGGACGGACAGACGGTCGGGCGGACGGACGGATGGACAAACAGGCCGACCGACAGACAGACGGACAGACAGACAGACGGACGGCCAAACGAACGTAGCGCGTTGCTTTTGTATCTTTGAGATACACACACCGCGCATTGAGCCTGGCCTGTGCTCTGCTCTGCTGTTCTGCTGCTGAGCCGCGGGACAAGCTGCGCTTTTGCTTTGCGCTTGGTTCAAAAGATGCGCTTTTCGCTTTTTGAGGCCGTCCGCACATTTGCTGCACAGTGGTGCGAAGCACAAATGTGTGTGAAGAAAATAAGTAAATACTGTAACAATATAACATGAAAAAAGTGAAGAAAATAATAATATATGAATAATAATAATATCATTGGAATTATAATTTTTAATAGTTTAATAAAATTAAAAATAAGAAATTTTATTTATTTATATAAAATTATCAACTAAGTTCAGTTGAAAACAAAATTTTAATTTTACTTTTAATATAATTTTTCATTTTAAACTTTTTGTAGCAGAAAACTTGTTAAATAATAAAATATACAAATTTACAAAAAAAAAAAAAAACGTTTATAATAAATTTCTTAAAATTAAATTAGAATTAATATTATATTATTATTATTTTTTAAATTAATACTTAAATACCTTAATATAATAATATAATATTAATTTTAATTTAATTTTAAGAAATTTATTATGAATATACAAGATTTTATATAGTAGCTTACTTTAAAATATAAAAAAGAATGGAATTATTTACTTTAATAAATCTGATTATGGTACCTAATCTTCTTTTGAACTTAATTCTTTATTGAAGTAGTTGTCAAGTTTTTATGGAGTCATAATAATCTAATTTAATGAACATCATACTACATCAATTCATTTAGTTTCTCTTAAAGAACTCCTAATTAAATAACTTTAACAAAATACCGATGAATTTTAGAAATTTTATTTTATGAATATGTTAATTATATATTTATAAAATATCCTAATTATATAATGATAATTCGTATTGATTTATTTTGATTCATATTTATTTTATACTCTCTTTATAAATGTGTTGCAATTCAGCTGAAATATTAGCGATCTGTTTTGTGCGTTTGCCCCACTGTGCCTGCTGCATGTTTCGCAACTCTTGCCTTGGCTCTGTTACTGTTTTCTTGTTGTGAATCACGGTGGAAGGCAACAGGCGATACCAATGGCCTGGCCTGGCCTGGGTTGGCTTGGCAGTCTGGCAGACTCATGTCATGCTCAAGCTGCAGTCCGCAAGGCAATGCTGCACTTTTTGGCTGATCCTACCAAAAGCAACAGAAACAACAACAGCAACAGCAACAACACGGCGTAGGCTCCACTCTTGAAGCAATTTTCGTAATATTAGCCAGGAAGTTGCAGAGGCCGTTCGCCTGACATGCCAGCGACCTTATAAGGCTTGGCTTGGCCCGAGCCTCGAGCAATGCGTTGACTTGACTGTTGCCACAGCAGTTTCTTCGACTGGTTTGTTTTCTTTACTGTTTGTTGCTCTTTTTTCGCTTTATTTTTCTCTTATTCTCCCATTTTTGTTGTTTTCTTTTAGTTGAGTTTTGCTGACTTTTTGGAGGCTGCGTTGCGTCTTTTGGCCTGAACCGCCAAAAACAATGCCGCCTGTGCCAAAAGATAAAAAGCTGTTAGCTTGTAGCTTCTGCATTTTGCAGCTGCAAGTGCGAAGGAAACAAAAAGAGACACAGACAGACAGATAGTAGGGGGGAGGGAGAGGGGACTGAGCAAGGGCCTCAATCAGAAGATATATGTAATGGGCTTTTCTGTTGGCCTTTTTGCTCAAAGTCAAGAGTCGAGAGTGGCGAGTGGAGAGTTTGTTTGTGTTTGTTGATTTAGCAATTGGCTTCTTGGAAATGTGCCGCCACAGTTCAATGAGTAAACAGAAGGGGGAGAGTGGGATAGAGCGAGTGTGTGTGTCTCCTAATATATGGCTTATATGTAAATTGTTAGTTTAAACATCAAAAAGTTTCGCTGGAACTCGTTTGCTTTGCTTTGTTTTTGTTTGTTTGTTTGCTTATCTTCAAGTTACTTTCAATAAATATGATGGAAAAATCATGTCAGTTAAATGCTAAGCCCCCTCCCTCCCCCCGCCCCGCCCCACGCTGTCCACTCATGGTCTGCAAATTGTATAGTTTCGTTGTTGTTGTTGCTCTGTTCGGTGTCGGTGCGTCTGACGTCTGATTGATAAGCGCGCTCCGCCTTATCTTAATAATATTTAATGCATGGCAGGCGCACAGAGGCCGACTGCTTCAAATGGAGTCCAAATCGAATGGAAAGGCCGGGTGAAGGGTAGAGCCAGAGCCAGAGCCAGAGAAGGGGGGCAGTGTGAGGCGCATAGTGAAAATGAAATTGAAAATAATACAAAACGCTTTGTCGGTCATTAGCTTTGAGTGGACGCCGACGTTGCTGCCGCCGCCGCTGCTGCTGCTGCTGCTGCTGCTGTTGCTGCTCTTCAGGGGGATCGCGTTTGCTATGGTTTGATTGTGTCAAAGCAAAAAAAGCCGCTCAGCAGCGCAGTGTAAGTGCCATGGGAAATGCTTTTTGGCAGAGATCTCATAGCAAAGTTCCCGCAGCTATGCAAAAATTTGAAATGCATAGACATAGGCTTAACAAATACCCTGGAAAAGCGTAAGCGTGAGTAGATAAAGTTGAGTATTTTTTAAAGAATTTTAAAAAGCATTTTTATTTCCATGTGCCACATATTTTGTATAAATTTTACATAGCTATTTATTAAATGCATTTTTATTGATGATTTCTCCACAAACGGAGACTTGGCAAATACCCTGTACAAGTGTTGGCAAAGCTTGGAATTGTCAAAGCTTTTCTTTTCAGTTATTCTATTATGGTAAATAGAATAAGTTCTATACCTAATATTGAAATGTTAAATACTCAATCTATACCAATACTTACGAAAAGTATTTTTGAAGAGTAAATATGTTAAAGGATTTCATAGACATAGATCTTTTTTTGTAATTAATGTTGTATTGCTAATTTGGAAAAGTCTGCATATACGAGTATTTAGCTATTACTTAGATATTGAATTTGAGAAGAGATTTCCAAATGTGCTTTTTAAATCTTAGAGCTTTACAATATTTACAACACACACCACAATACCTACAGCTTTATAGGGTATACAACAATTCAGCATATTAAATATATATATGTACATAGTTTTTTTTCGGGAACTCAACTCAAATGTGATACCAGAAGTACTCGCCAGAGAGATAAAACTAAAAGCGTCCAACAAACCAAACCGACGACAACAAAAGCGTACTATGAGTTGTACTATGTGTGTGTGTGTGTGTGTGTGCTATTTGGGCGTTTGTCTGTTTGGTGTGTTTTCAGTTTGAGTGTGTGTGTGTGTGTGCGTGTGCGTGTGTGTCAACGGCACACAGACACTTTCCGCTTTTGAAGTGGCTTTTAATTGATAAAAAGCAAAAAAAGAAAAAAAAACTAGGAAGAAGCAGAGCGAATAAACCCATAGAAAAGAACGACATTACACATACGCCATGGTGGCTGTGCAGCTGATAGCAAACGCAGCAAGCGACAGCAACAACGACATTGATATTAATTCCCACGCTGTTGATGGCCCATGTGGATGAGTGTATGGGTTGTGGGTGTTCCACAGCCAGTCGAGTTTAAATGATAAAACGTGTTGCACAGTGTGACAAGCGTAAGCGAGGGAAGGGCAAAGTACAACTTAAAATGCAAAAAAAAACCCTGAGCAAATTGACGTTGAGTGCTTTGCATGGGGAGAGGGAGGACAACAGAAGATAATGGTTGGGTCTATGAACTGAAGGATTTTTGTTAAAGGGAGGCAATTTCAATGGAATGCATAAAATAAAATAAATCAAATTGAAAATAAAAAGTTTTGCAATAATAAGCTGAAGTGTAGTATTTTTATTTTAATAATTAAATATGAATATAAACAAAGGCGCTAAAAGTTAAATCTAAATAACTTTGAATCTAAAAAAAACTTTTAAATTTTACATTAAATTGAAAAATATTATTAAAAAGTAATTAAAATTAACAGGTACTATAATTAATTAAAGATGTTAATAATTTAAACCATAAATAAATTTTAAAAAACATTCAATTTAAATAATTTATTGATTCACTTAAATAAGTAATAATATGTACTGATAAATATGTAATTAAACTTTTTAACACAAGTAATATAATTTATTAGTATCATCTATCATTTATGCACTTAAATAATTAAAATAAATAATACTAATAAATAAATAATTGAAATAAGTCAGAAATTTAAGTGAAAAATCCGGCTATAACGACTCTGCTTAAAGCGTCCGTCCGGTTATTGTGACGAAAACTCGATGGCTTGGTTGGTCCCCATACAAACTTATATGAAAGGGACTCCGCTTAGTACGTTTCCGCTTTTAGCGACAAACCGCCTATACAGACGGGATTTTTCACAATTCAACCGGATATTGCGAAGTACCGAAAAAAAATACAGCGAAATAATGCCAAATTTAAGCATCAAACGACGCTGTTAGAAATGTATGTATCTATCAGTGATCGGCACCCTTGCTTGTGTGTGTAGCAGCGACTCTACTCTCTCTTAGTTTTAGTTGTCGCCTTAGCAACGCTGCTGAGAGAAAGAGAGAGAGAGAGTCGAAGTGCAATACCGACTTCACACAAATGTTAACAGCGTGCGTGTGCAGACCTCATAGCCTATTCCCTGAGATGTCCCGTTATATTTCTAGTTTTTTCTGCTTTTTTCAAGTAAAACTTAATGCGTAAATTCACCAAATGTGAGTTAATGCGCAAAATGCGCCATAGTGAGCTTCTGAATAATGCATATGTATACGACTAAAAACCTATGTTATTGAATTGAATTTATTAAATTTTTTGTTTTGATTAAAAAATTAATTTCTTTTATTTTAAAACCTATTACAAACATGGCAACCCTAAAATAAACAAAAAAAACATTTTTTTTTTGCTCCTTTTGGTTAATGCGTCGTCCGGGTATAACGACGTAAAATCGTCGGTCCCTTGAAAGTCGCTATAACCGGACTCTACTGTATATCATAAATAAATAAGTAGATATTATACGTTTCAATAGCATTTCGCTGCATCTGCTGATTTGAAGCGCCAATTAGTTGTCTGCAATATCTACTCACGCTCTCTCCTCTCCGCGTTCCACCCATTCCCTCGTTTCCACTATGACTTGCAGCACTTAATGTGCGCTTTTGTAATTTAACGCTATTTTATGCCCGATGACCACGCCCAGTCGAAAAGCAAGTACAGCGCGTCGTATGCGTAACGAGTCAATGGAGTACCGCCCTGCTCCCCCCGCCCCTCCCTAAAGCATTGTTATTATGATTATTTGTAATGTATGTGTATTATTTTGCGGCAGAGCCTTTGTCCAATGCTTTTAGCATTTGCTCTGTGAACGGTTTATTGTTTTTGCCATACTCCGTGTTTCCGCTTTATTCTCTGTGCGCCGTGTTAATCATGGTACATTGCAACCATGCCACAATAATCATAATAATCAACAACAACAACAACGACAACAACAACATCATTATTTTAGATATTTATGTATTTATATATGGCGAATGGTTTGGGTCTTTTTTGTTGTTTCTTTTGTTGCTCTGCTCTGTTGCCATGGCTCTTGATAAAAATTTAATGTAGCATGTTAACAAGCGAGCCGTTATGATTATACAGACAGACACACACACACACACACACACACAGGCACACAGACAATAATAACAAGAGCAAATGGCAACTACTAGTACATAGCCAAAGATTCTGCAATCCCAATTTGCCATTTCAATTGATGATAATGATGATGATGATGATGGCCATGACGATGTCGTCTTCAACGTCTCCATTTGTAGCGCTCCTTATAGCCATCGCATTTTCATCTCCTTTCGCCATTCACATTCAGATTCACATCCGCAAGTGTAATTCGTATATTTCGTATTCGAATTTCGTTATAGGTGCGCCACAGGAAATGAATAATCAATATTCACAATTGAAATTTTCTAGCAATTGGCAAGAGGCCGCTGCTTGTTAAGGCCACTCTATAGAGCAGGTGCTACATACAATAGCTTTAAAGTAGTTTGCCTGGCATACCCTTAGCAGGTTCTTAGCCCTGCTTAAAGCTTAATGATACTCTTGCAGCATATTACACACATATAATGCCTCAGTTTCAAACCACACGAGGCTTTCATAAATAATAATTATGCTCTATAATTTATGGCTCAAACAGAAAACAATAACAATAACCATAATGACATACACACACACACACACACACTCATACATAAATGTATTTATGAAGTTGGAGCTGCTGTTGCGACTGACGAAAAACTTTTAATCGCTTTGAGCTCAAAGAAAAACTCCATCAAGAGCTTTATCATACGTTCAACTCGCTATCGGCAGCAAATCTGACGACGTCATAAATTTGTAGCGCCAATTAATCATTTTCCATGCTGTGCCTGTACTGTACAGTGTGCCAGGGCATGTTGAGTATGTAGGCAATAATGTTGAACTTTTAGTAAAACCATGAAATTATGAGAACCTAAATAGTATTGTTTTTAAGATTAACTAACCAAAGATACAAAAAAATGAATGCGATAATCGGCTTGAGATACTTTTCATTTGCGAATATAACAAGTATAATAATCCTTCCTTCCTTTTTCCTGACTTTCCATCTGTATTTGAACTTCTATTTTCAAAGAGTACCTTACTCTGAAAAGTATCCATAGGTTCACAGAGCATCTTTTTAATCGAAGATTGTCCCAAGACTATATGAATTCCGACTTTCAGCTATACTGTGCTTTATCTTCTTTTAATCCCCTCCTGCATATAAATTTTTGAAGCACATACCATATTCAGTAAAGTATCTATAAGTTCACAGTGTAGCTTTGAGTTGAGCAGACGCGACTCGCGTGTAAGTACTGCATGCATTTCAATCGGAGAAATTTCCCGTGCATAAAATATATTTTTGATGCGATCCCCTGGCATTGCTGCATATTGAATAATTAATAAATGTATCTAGCAGATACATTTGTCACAGCGAACAGCACTTGCATGATTTAACATAATGAAAACTGCCAATGCAGAGACCGGCACGCGTTAGCAACAAGTGAGAAATGTGCAAAAGATGAAAACGGGTCAGAACACAGTCAGCGCAAAAGTATTCGCACTGGGTATCTGGGGTAATGAGCACGCGCGCAGTATTTGAATAGGAACCTAAATGTGGGGTCTGCTCGTGCCTTGGCATTCATTAAGGTCCACAAACATAAAAGCCCTCAGCCTGCGCAGGTTACCAGCAGTGGGAGCAAAGGCAACAAAGATGCCAAAACAGAAAAGAGAAAAGCGAAAAGAAGAAACGCTGGACCCAAGTATGATAAGAATGCTTATCAACAGCACAGCAAAAGGTTTCATCAAAGGATCCAAACACAAAAAACAGAAGCCCAACAATTTTTATTGCTTTGACAAATGCTCGGAGCGGAGTGGGGTGAGCGGGGAGCGGGCAGCGGGGAGCGGAGGCAGCATAGAGCGGGTTACGATATTTTCCGAGAATTCCGAGTGTTATTTATGTTTGTACAGTTAATTTGCATCTCATTGATGTCGCGCCCGCTCATTCACAGAAAAATATGTTGAAAGAGAGTGTGCGAGGGTAAAAAGGGTTCAAAAGATATTTTATGCGTGCATAATTAATACTTGAGCGGCTCTAGAGAGATGAACATTCCACATTGAGTAGATGCTGTCCGTCTGTCTGTCTGTCGGCTCTGTCGAGTCTAAACGGAAATGCGGCATGAAAGATTCTTTGAATGCCATACAAACCGAATTTCGAACTCAAACTCGAACTCCAGCTCCAGCTCCGACTCCGACATCGACATGTTTTCTTTCTTCTTCTTCTCCCTCCTCTTTCTTGGGCTAAGCTGGCATTAAATTTTCATGGTTTAAAGAGCGGCTCGAAATAGGCTTAGGCACTCTGTGACTCTGCCACAATTTTTTCCCTTTACCAAAAGGCGATTCGAATGGTTTTCACTTGAATTTCTGTCGGCGGTCATATAATTAAGGCAAAAATATGAGTGCAACGGCGAGATAGAGACAGAGACAGACGGGCAAAGCGAGACAGCGAGAAGCTGCAATTTGCCAGGCGTCGTAACTGAAGACACACTGAGTCCGAAACGAAAACCCCATGCTGCACGATGCTCATTAAAAAGTAAGAAAAAAATAAAAATAAAAATATACTAACAAGCATACGTGTACGAGTTACGGGCAAGCGGCACGGTTGCCATTTCGAAATGCATTCGTGCACCAAAACTTAGTAAAAAAGAACCAATTTTATATGCAAGGAACCAATTCGAAATAATCCAAAATATAATTATAATAATAAGAGTCAATTGAAGAACTAATTTTATGCAAGAAGAACCAGGGTAATTCTTCGAAATTATCGTTAAAATAAATGAAAAATAAAATTATAATAATAACAGTCAATTAAAGAACGAAGAGACCTCCGCAACCAGCAATATAGTTAGGGCCGCTTACAATACAATTAATAGTAGTTAATTTTTAGTATTTAGTTTAAGATTTACATACTTGTTGTTAGTCTCTAAGAGAGAAGATTTGACCAATAAAATAAAGTTAAAAAAAAAAAAAAATTAAAGAAATGATTTTATACAAAAAGAACCAAGGCAATTATTCGAAATTATCGTGGAAATAAATGAAAAATAAAATTATAATAATAACAGTCAATTGAAGAACTAATTTTATACAGGAAGAACCAGAGTAACTCTTGAAAATTATCGTTGAAATAAATGAAAAATAAAATTATTATAATAACAGTCAATTAAAGAACTAGTTTTATACAAAAAGAACCATGGTAACTCTTGGAAATTATAGTTAAAATAAATCAAAAATAAAATTATAATAAATACTTTCAGTTAAACGAAATAAAATGGTAAATTTGAACTACAATAAAAATCAAGTTGCTTTTACTTGAGTAACAAATGTTGAAATTTGGACAAGGATTATCGGAATTTCCATTCGATTCAATTGTAGTAAATTTCACCATTGCGCCTTTGTGCCCACTGTGGCAACCGTGGTTTGGCGGGTTGGGTACGGCTCGACGGGCATAAAACTTCAGTCAGCCAGGTTGCTGCTGCTGCCGTTGCTGCTGCCGTTGCTTTGACTGCAAACCTGACCAACAAATTGCGGCGGGCTGCCCCCAAAAGTGCCACAGTTAATGGGCAGCAACTCACAGCTTCACTTCACAGTTACCCGACTCCCCCTCCCTCACAGACGGCCCCTATGGTGTGGCCCTTAGTGCCTAAAAACCTCGTCTCTGTGTTAATTTGATATGCTGCAGGCAGCTGAAGCCATCGCCAGCTGTCAGTTTTGATAGTTGTTGCCGCAGCTGGATGCTAGGTGGCGTTAGCTGCCACAACGGTGGACCAAGCAGTTTCTAAAAACTAAACATGTGCTCAATTAATGCAAATATTTTCTAAATCTTCAACGCTCTTACAAACTGCAATGTATCTATCAGCTGTCCAAAGTGCAGTATATCTATCGTTCAGTGTTTGTGCTGTATCTTTAACGTGTAAAGCACCCTTTGGGCAACTCTTCGAGTCACCCATGTAATCAGATATCTAAGTGCGCTAACTTTATAAAACTCACATACACATAATGCAATTTGTTTAATTAGTTTTCGTAGAAAGTTGTCTACATTTTTTTGGTGCGCAGCGTCTAGCATTTCCGTTGCTCGCTGCAAATCATTAACTTCATGGGATGTACGCTGGAAAAAAGAGTCAGTCCAAAATTTATACTGATCTTGAATTTAGTTTAAAACTGTTTTAGCGTAAAATACACTAGCAGCAGCCCTAATACCTATTCGAAAAGATATATAACAAAGTGATGGCCAATAGAAGAACGTTAAACTCTACACTAAATTCTGAATGAGAATAAGACTAGATATTTTATGAATATTTTCAACCCAAAGTTCAAATTCTATTTAACAAATCATCATGATGTTTTCTATTGGAACTAAAAACTGAAGATACTATAAATGCGAAATGCTTCACTTTTTCCTTCAATGCACTCAGAGAAATAATCAGTGAATTCAAACTTGAAGAAGTTCAACAAGTAATCACAGTTCAGGAGTTATTTAATAACATTGTAATTCCGTCACTCAAATTCATTCAGAGTTATTTGTAGTCTCACCTTTTTCTCTGTGTGTACATATGCAACTCTGAATGTGTGTCTGTATCTACATCTGTTTGTCTGTGTGTGTGTGTGTATCCTGTTCGTATCCGGTCTCAAAATATTTCCGTTACGCACTCTGTAGACAGCCAAACGTCTCGAATGGCGCACAAACTGTCTGAAAATGAGGCGAAAATTCCACGAAATTGGCGACCCGAGGCACATAATTCACTTCGCGAACGACTGCAAACAGCAATAGCAATAGCAACAGCAACAACATTTTGACGTATATGAATTGATCATTATGTAAAATTATGATTTGTGGCGTTCAAATTACAAATTTGTTACATATTCCTTTCGGCTTGTTCGCGCGTAGGAAGAAGTCACAGCTCGCACGCATGGCTGCCCGCTGCCTTGCCCCCTGCCCCACCATCTCTTTGGCTACCTTAGCCCCCTTTTAGGACTGTTTCGGTTGCGCCAATTTCGGGCAACCACAAATCATATTTCATTTTTCGGGTTATAGTATTATGACGCGTCGGTTTGTTGCGTTATAAAAATTGACTTTTCGCAAAACGATAAACGAGAATTATAGCTGGTGCTATGGGAAGGGGGTGGGGAGACGTGAAGAGTGCGAAAAATATATCACATACATATTTACGCATAATTTGTGTGTGCCTCAGGCGCTGTAAGGCATAAATAAATTGCACATAAAAATGTGTATAAAAATAGGCATTGAGCGAATCAGAAATATGCAAGTGCCACATTGCAATTTGTATTTTTTTTAAGGCCCTGTACTATAAAAAAGTACAAAGTGTCTATTAAGTTTGTGCAAGTCAGAAATGTATGTAACAGGCAGAAGGAGATATGTATATATATATGTATGCATGTGTGAGTGTCTGTTAGCGTGTGTGTATGGAAAGTACGGGGTCTCCTACTGTCGGTTGCATCCGACTGTAGCTTTCCGAGTTTTTTTCTTTTTTTGAATACGGTTCTGCGGCTAGTATGCCCTGTAGAACTCTAGAAAACACTTGTTTAAACTCAGCATATATACAAATTACACATTCCCACTGCTATAAACTGTGAAACTTACATCGAAAAGTATGAAGGTAGGCTAAAGTAAAAAACATAGGGGAATGAGGAAAAAAATTCGAAGTTTGATTGGGAATTGTCAAATCAATTTACATTTCGACTGCTTTAAAGCAATCTAGTCTCATTCAAGTAAATTATTTAGTAGTCTTCTGCTATGTTAATTTATTTATATGACGTCAACTAAATGACAGTCGAATTAATAAAATTAAATGAATTAAATTAGATACACATTTAAATTCAAAATTAAAAAGTAAAAAATTGTTGTTCCTTGAGCTACTTGAAGTGGATCGTAATTTGAACAATCTACATACATTTACAGTCTGCTTTCCACTATCACTTTATCTTGTTATATCCTGCTTAAGAATGTATTTACATCTTCAATGATGGTGTGTATAATTAGCTTCTAGCTTAAAAGTGTGTAGTATTGGAAAAAGAAAATACTTCTACATAGAGAAAAATGGGCTGGTTTCTGCTGCCGTTGATAAATGATACACAAATTATAAGAATATTTTGAACTTATTTTTTAAGTGCCTCGAATTTCAATTCGAAAATTCTGGACTGGTTAACCAGATACTGAAATGAAGAACTGAATTTTATAATTTAAAACTTCATATATTCGATATTGAGGAGAAGGTCGAAATTCTTGATTTTTATGTTTTGTCTCTCGAGGAATTTAAAATTATTACCCTAAAATTATGTATGCACGCTGCATATTGAATCAAGCAGCTAGAGCTAACTGGTAACTACTCAGCCTATTACAATTACCACAGTTACAACAACTACAACTGCAACAAAGAGCATTCACTTGAGAAACTCCAGTTGAGAACATTGAGAACTGAAATCAGCTTAATAAGAACTTTACAACGTAACCAGCATGCAGTTCTGAAAGCAATTGAAATTGAAATTTAGTTCGCAGTCAGAAAGACCACACCCAGAGCAGTTCCGTGAATTGCCACAGCCATGAGCCACATAGAGAGAGTGAGGGAAGGAGTACTGTAGAATTTAACAGGGGTTGGAGAGAGAGAGGGGGAGGCGACAGAGTCTATAGTCAGGGGACAAAATGCTGGCAGCCACAAGGCAGCCACAAAATGCTGGCATAACGGACAACACCTGCCTATCAGGTGGCCATTTGGCATTTTCCGAGCGGAAGTGCGGCTCCAGCATTACTATTAAAAAGACAGAGGAAAAGAGCACTAAAAGCAGAGCACCAGAGAAGGGGAGAGGGGAAAGGAGAGTGATAAAGTGAGAAGAGGGGAGACGAGATATCATGACATCGCATTTGGAGCAGCTGTGTATGCGGTTTATGAGCTATGCTGGCGGAAGTTTTAACGCACACACATACAGAGAACACACACATAGTGACACACACACACACACTCAGTCGAACACACACACAATTGAAATCAATTGCAATGCAGAGCTGTAGCTGGTTATGTGAAGTGGCAGCAAAACAATCGCTCTTACCCCCCGCCCCGCAGAGCCAAGACACACACGTTGCAGCGCATCATTAGCTGTGTCGCCAGCATTGTAGTTGTTGTAGTTGCATGTGTCACGCTGTTTGTTACCCGAAAAAACAACAGCAACAACAGCAACAACAACGACAACGAAAACTGAAAGATTGCTCGCCATGTGTCCTGCCTGTGTCTCCTGTAGCTCAGCTCAATCTCCTGTTTCCCTGTCTGTCTCTCTGTCGGTCTGTCTGTCTGTCGCCGTCCTCTGCTGACGTTTTTATAGCTGCTAACAATGTGTCAGGTTTTCTAAGAACTCACGATGAGACGCAAACTGCGACTGCGACTGCGACTGAGACTGAGCCTCAACCTCAGCGTTGTGGCATGTGTATCCGAAATCTCTCTTGTTCTCTGTATCTTTGGCCGAAAAAAGGCCAATCAGCTCAACTCGATGTTTAGCTGCAGTTGCCTTGAAAAACGCTCATAAATGCTGTCAAGATCTACAGTAACACCTAACTATAACGAACATGCAATTGAAATAAGTGGAGTGAGAGTGCAGAAATATTAAATGTACTTCAGCTAGGACAGTTTTAGCTTAGATTTAGTTGTTACTTTAATTAGCATTCTTAATTCTAATGTTTCCAGAGTAGAGAACCAATGAACAAGCCACCCGATAAATGCATTACTTTGATTAATTCAATTTTATTTATTACAATATTAATTTGAATATTTTTCGACTTTAGCTCTATTAATATTAATATTTTTTGTTCCTTTTATGCACAGTAGAATATAACGCTCTAACATTAGATTTGTTTTATGTTTTATCATTTATTTTTGCATTTATTTATTTAGATATTCTAACATACTTTTACAGTATTTTTGGCTGGTTAAAATATGAAAATAAATATAATAATAACAGTTGTTCGCAATGCTCTTAGTAAGCCGAAAGTGTTTTCTTTAATTTTAATCCCATTTATTCAAAGATACTAATTTCCTTTTATGTTCGCTCAAGTAACCATTAACTTTCATACACTTGAAGTATCTGTGACTTATTGCTCTCTGGTCTCTGACTCATTGTAGCTGTTATGATTCCTTTCGCATACAATAGATACTTGTTAAAATGAATTCCACTGACAGATATTGCAGCACCTCCTGCCCCTCTTGCCCCTCCGCCCAGTGGCACATTGCAGCATTTGCCGACTGTCATTTGTTAAATTTATGACTTGATGTCAATGAAAATGCCACCCAGAGCGTTGGCATTGTTGACACCCTACAAACAAAGAGAGAGACAATGGGAGCGACATTTAGACATTGTTGTCGCATAGTTGCACATATTTTGCTGCCATTTTCAATTTCATTTTGCGCCACAAGTTTAAAATGCAAAACACATGGAAGGCAGCCAAAGGAAGCACACACCCAACTCCCTTCTTCCCTGCTTCCTTTTGCTTCTCCTTCGTCTTCGTCTTCTTCTCCTTGTCCGCTGCTGTCATCACTCGAAGTGTCATCGCTAGGACTTTGACAAATGCCGCAGCATTTAGCTAGGTGCTAATGGGGCGTCGGTGGTCGCCTGGACGTGGATATGAATATGGGATCTCCGATCCAAAAGAGCTGGCACAGTGCACGGAGTTTTTTATTGAAATTGATGAGCGGCCAAGTACGTGGTAGCTTAGCTTAAATCTACCCCATCGACGGGCCTAAGCTACGGTTCGGCTAGAAGACCCCACAGTCGGACTGAACTCGGTATCTGACTTTGACATTGATTGATTGTGCTGGCAGCGTAATTTATATGATTCTATTAGAAGCAAGAGGGACGGCGACTGAGAAAGAGGGACTGGGAGAGGTCCAGAGATCCGCTGGTTATTAATAGTAGTTGCCTGCTCCACTGCTATTTCAACAACAACATTTTTGTCGAAAATAATTTTTCCATGCCCGGGCATTTCATTTTTAATGATCCCCAATTTCCCTGCACAGCTTTAATGCTAATCCACAGTTCAACAAAAGCCTTAATAAAACAAAAAATAAATAAAACAAAATTGAATAAACAAAGAAAAAAACAACATAATTTATGATAAGCTGTTGCCATGCATACGAGCATACTCTACCCTTATGGTATTATGGATTTTAATGTAATGAAAATAATGCAAAGAAGAGAATATAGAATAGGCAGTCAAGGCATTGCAGGAAATACTATGAAATACTGTATTTCGAACTGATTCCTTCCAATCACTTAGTTTTAGTTTATTCTATTTAGTTTTGTGGAAATTAGATGACTATATTAGATCGATAAATTAAATATAAATAAACAATAAACAATTGCATTTTTAGTATTATTATAAAATTAGTTAGCATAAGCTCAAGATTTTCTTACTCTTAAGAATGCATTTGTTCAGAATCCCATCTTATTCCACACATTATTCAAAAGAAGAACCTGTGAAGGAAATTTCAAGCTCCAAGTGGAGCTACTATACGATGTTTGTCAATTAGTTAGCCAGTGAGAATTCTATCTCTAAGGTATGCAGATATTTCATACACATGTTATTGTATGTGCTTTGATATCTGATTTCCAATAAACTTAAATAACTTTTGTCCCCAAAATCTCTGCTTAATCAACTGGCACATGACTGCAAAAATTCACATACCCGTTGCAAGGTAATAAGTTTATGCAAAAAGAAAAAAGAGAAAAGGTTCTTTTTGCTAGCGAAAATGTTTCCCAATAGAATTTCATCGAGCTGCTGGTATTTTGCACAACATTTTTGCTACAGAAAATATGTTGCATTTACCGATAACAAAACACGTACACAAACCACAGCCAGTAGCAGCTTCTGGCATCTACCGAACCACACCATGCCACACACACACTGCCCCTTTGCCCCCCAGCCACTCAGCCGTGTATCCTTTTTTGCCGCAAACTGTGCAGATCCCACAGCAATCCTCGCAATTTTGTTTGCTGGCAAAAATTTGCATTTTATTTATGGCTGACGTTTAGCGTGTGGTGCTGAAAACATCAAGGGATAGAAGCAGGGAAATGTCGAGTTGATTTTCAATTTACCAGCTGCTTTAAAAAGTGGCGCTCACAAATTGTATATTCCTTTTTTTCGTTACTGCACTAACTTCATTAGTCGTGCAACTGCAGACTCTCGTACCTTGTGCTTCCTCCCCGCGGCACTGGGCGAAAGTTTAATGTCTTTTCTGGCTAATTGAGTAGCCGGCACCAACCGCACCGCACCGCACCGCCCCTACCCGCCCCGCATCTTACGCCATACTGTGTACTGAACTGAACTGAACCGTACGTAAAAAGGCGCTGGCAAGTCATGCATCTAATTATGGCACAGCACTAAAAAATAAACTTTAACTTTTCCAAACTATTTACTGCAGCCTGAGTGGTTTAGTGGTGCCATAAGCAGTTTGGATAGTTCACTGCCGCCACCTCAGCCTCCACCTAGTGTAGCTAGTATAATTTGTATCTGTATCTGTAGCTGTAGCTGTATCTGGGTCTGTGTCTGCAGTCTGCCCTTTAGCCATGCTGTGTTGTTAAATGCAATTAACTGTTACTTCTGTGTATATACATATGTACATGCTATACATAAATGCTGTTTACTACATAGTAAGTATATACTTTCTATGTGAGGCGAGTGCAATGCCAATGGCCAAGGCAAGCATTAAAAATTTAAATGCCCGTTTATTTTGAGTTTAGTTTATCATGAGAGAGGGATCAAGTGTACACTACAAGAAAAGAATATGTTAAAGATAATAATATAAATGCATAAATTCATTTTAATTATTAAAAATATACAAAATCCGAATATGTGTAACACATAAGTAATTCACCATGGGACATAAGCATTAAAATATAGTAAAATATAAGGATAGTAAAAATGGCAATGGCATAATATTTATACGGATATTAAAACGAGTGAACAAAATGGTACGATTATGTGTATAAGGAATATGGAGTAGACCTCTCGGCATACTTATGGTAATCATAACGAAAATCATCAACATATATACACTTCAAGCTCATATCGTCTGAGCCCCAACTGCACATTAGACAGTCATTCCAGGCAATATCGTTACTCATCAAACTAACAGCGCACTCCGTGCCGTTGGATTGGAGCTTTAATAAGCCGCTTTAATTACCTTTAAAGCAGTGACTCCATGCGCTATCTGGCTCAAGCAAAGCTTATGCTGTTGGCTTAGAGCAAAGCCGGTTGGTTCATTGAATTAAGCTAACGGACATGCACATCAAGTAATAGCCACAGTCAATTGCTTCATTGGCTGGCAATCCCACTCCTTTGCTCTGCTGTTTACCTGCTGCTACCTGTAGATACAAGTACGTTTTTTACCTGCCCGCTAAGCACTCTTGTTGGGCACAAACATAACGGTACGTCCGGCTGACTGCGCCTGGCGCCATCTGGGGGCCAGCAAGTGCTGCTGCGGCCACACAGCAACCATAAAAAATTATACATAGCGCTGGAGCTGTAGCAGGAGCACTGTCTCCATTGCCGCAGCATGAATGTATATGTATCTGTATCTGTATCTGTAGCTTGTATCTGTATCTTGTATCTTGTATCTTGTATCTTGTATCAGTATCTTGTGCGAGTATCTATGCAAGCTGTTGCTTTGGCAATTACATTTTTGTGTCTGCATTTTTTGTAAATTGCCAATGCTATAAAATGAAATTAAAGCCGACTGAGAGCCAAACATAGATAGGTGCCGGCGGTGGGGATAGGGGTAGTGGCACGGATAGGGAGTGATAGGAGTGAGGAGCCAATCCATGGCTCTGATATTTCCGTGCACTTAAACACTTAACGCCATTGTTTATACACTTGAGTGCACTCGTTCTGCCGCCTTTTGATGTGGTGTGAAAAGTCGTCGAGCAAACAACAAACACACGCACAGACGCACACACACACACACACGCACACACACGCGCACGTAAAGTTTGAGACATTTTCCTTTTGTGTTTTTTTTAACACAAAGCGATACCGTGGCAATGCTCATAAGTGTTCAACTAAATGGAAAAGCATTTCTTTTAAGCGTTGACAAAACAATAAAATAAAAGACGCTTATGCCCAGGAGATGTTGCCGCACTTGCCACATGGCACACACACTTGCCGCATGCCACATGCCACATGCCACACTTGCGATGACATTCTGTGGTCCCTACACGTTTCAATTGCTGCTAGCTTCGATTCCAGTTGGCCCATAATGAAGGTATTGTGATTGCGTTTCAAACACCTTCTCTCCTCTTCTTCCCACTTGCCACTCGACAGACTTTCCGTTTCCCAAAATGCCGCCCTGGTGGGTGGGGCAATCTAGGCGTTGCCATGACCAATTTGAGGCAAGCAATTTCTTTTTGGAAAAGAGAGATACTTAGAGATAGCGGCGGTATATTGCGTATGGCTCTGTATCTGTTAAGCTGCATGCATCTCGGGCTAAGTGGCAGGCAAATAAATGGCGTTGCCAAATGCCGCTGACAGTTACAGACGACAAAGTTGTCGATTGCAAATAAAATAATAATAATAACTTTAAAAAAAAAAAAAATATAATAAATATATTAATAATAAATGTAAGGAATTATATTTAATGGTAATATTTAATAACAAGTCTGAGGGATATAAGGAGTTTTAACAAATACAACTTTAGTTTTAACTTTAATTACAACTTAATTAGGACTTTCGATGACTGCTGCTTTATGTTCTATCTCTTCTCGACTGTGCTTCTGCTTCGGCGTTCTCTTCTTCTTCCCCTTTCGGCGTTGCCAAATGGATCAATACACTTCATCTTACATAACTGAATCTATATTGCCAATAGTTCCATAGTTTATTTTTTTTTAGTGCTATCTCTTATGTGATGAGTTTTTGTCAGTGTCTGTCTTTAAATCAATCTTAGCTCTCATTTTGGATCATTTCTAAATCTTAAATCAATTTAGAATATTATGTATATTTTACTTGGATATTATGTTTTATCATTTTGACGATAAAGAAATAAATATAAAAATAAAATATAAATATTTCGTTATTTAATTTTTAAAACTCTTGTAGTTAAAATAAAAAACTGCCCTATAAAACATTTACGAATATATGTATGTGAGTATATATATGTATATACATATATGTTTAATAGAAATGAATACTATATTGTAGGCAGTTTTCTTTTCTTTATTTTACAAATATTGTTTTATATCGTCGATGGAACATTATGTTTCAATGAATTTTTACATTGACATTTTGCTCTATTTTAATAAACTGTTGATTTATTGAGTTAACACTCTTTATGCGAAAAATGTTATGTAGATTAAAGGTAACATCACTGATAATGATTTTTCGGTATATGCATTATCAGTATTTCTCATTTGTTGACCACTATATTAGATTCCTTAGCTCTATTATTCATACAAACCGCTTTTGACACATTTGTCGGCTGTGCCATCATCTAGTACTGAAACTGGGTCAATTTAATGCCATTTTTGTGGCAACAGCCAGCATTTACTAAGCGCCACGTCTAACTGCGAGACGGTGGCAGCAGTTGTGCCAAAAGTGAAATGCCAATGTAGCCAATTATACCCGAATCCTGCACAGGAGTAGTACTCCTCCGGCCCACTCCTCGCCCCTTCTGCCTAAACGAAAGGTAACTGGCAACTGCTAACAATGTAAAGCCTCCAAATGAAGGCACAGCGCCTGTCACATTCTTTTGCTGTTTTCTTGTCTTCCTTTTGCTCTTCTTCCTTTTTTCTGCTTATTTGGCCTTTTGTTGTTATCTAGTGGAGATCCTGGCCAGGCTGCTCTGGAGGCAACAGCTGTCAACCAGGTTACGTGTGGGGAGGGGGTGGCATAAATTTAACCTACGCCTCGAGCAATGAAAGTAAGAGACAAGACAAACGAAATGACAATTGAGCAAGGGCAGAGGGCAGGGGGCAGAGGGGAGGGAGAGGCCAACTCTCTCAGTGCTCTCTCTGCCCACATGTGAACTAGCCTAATTCGATTTCCAAGCACACAGCATTAAGCTCAGCTCTATAGGCCTTTGTTCTAGCCAGTGAGCGGAGGAGTGTGAGAGTGGGGGCATAGCTATTGAAAAATCATATGGCACACACTCACACACACACTCTCACACGCACACACACACACACTGGGAAAAGCCAAACATAACAGAGAAATGGAGCCACATCGATACGTGCCTGGCATTTGGCATTTCGGATTAATTTCATTTGGTATCTGGCGGAGCAAACCCTTGTGTTGTTTTGTTTTTGTTTTCAGCTGGAGTTGAGCTCTTCATTTTTATTTTTCGGGGGGTGGGGGGAGGAGGAGGTCATGTAATGGCCGCATTAATTTGAATTGCATAATTTGTTGCGCAGCAAAAGAAAAGAAATTAAGTCAATGGCCCAAACAAAATAAGTATAAATATCGATTAAGGGGAAGACAGAAAGCGTAGTGTAGTAGTAGATAGAGCCACTTGCAAAACGTAGAGCGCAGGCCATGGACATGTGCAAGGTATACACTGCAAAAAATTAAGCACTAATTTTGTTTAAGCATAAACAAGAGCGTATTATGTTGCAAAACAAATCTATTATTTCCGGTGAAATTAGAAAAGTATATAAAAATGTTGCCACCATTATTTCTCGCAGTGCAGCATGCCAGTTACATGACTGCAAAGCCATTTAATTGGTAAAATTTAACACGTACGCACATTTGTATTCATTCTTTGGTCTCATGTCTCTGGAAATTGGATTAAAGACATTAAAGAGACTCTTTCCAGTCTTAGCGCTCTGCTAACTGTAAATTACACTGCGCGCAAAATGAGGAAGGCAAAGGCACAGGCACAGTGGGACTGTGAGACTGAGACTGCGAGAGAGAAGTCTGTGTTAGTATGCCATAATCGTATGGCGACGCTTTATTTATGGCATTAGCGCATATTAGGCCTAATGGGCATAACATACGGCGTGCCAAAAGCAGCAACCGATGAGGAGAAGAGTGGGTTGGAGTGGGAGTAATACCATGCAAAAGAGCCAGAGATAAAGAAAGTGTGTGTGCGAGTGTGCGTGTGTATGTGTGTGTGAGTGTGTGACTAAATTGTTATAAACGGTCATGTGACGAGTCAGTGTGTTTGGCTGATCACAAGTTATGTCTATGCAGGCGAGTGTAATGCCCAGAGTAAAAGACGCTCTAATGCTAATGGAAGACTGAAAGGTGCATTCAAGTGTGCTGATTAAGTAGGGTAGACAGAGAGCTATCAATTAAAATACTAACTGCAGTTTCCAAGAGTGTCGAGTATGGAATATTGAATACCCAATGGGAAATACGCATCAACTTCTAGTCAAATCAGTTATTAATCTGTCTAAAAAACATTTTTTCATAAAAAAGAAAGCGTCTATTAGTGATATTTATGATGGACAATTTGTACACCTAAATCAATTTTTCTAGCTAATTGATTTGTCAAGAATTACTCCACTTTTCAATGAAAAATTGCAATGGCGACAAATGTGACGAATTTAATGTGGATTAAGAATTTTTCACCTCTTATGCCAAAGCTAATTTTCTCGGAATGCCATATAACAAATTGATTCGCCAGAAATTCCTTTCACTTGCCACCTACTCGATAGCTAAACATCCCTTGTCTGGCCTTGCTCTTGCCTGCTACCCCGATTTTTGCTGCTATCAAAATCCATTTAAGCAGGGCACTCAGTAGATTCCTGAACAATATCACGTTCTTGCTGATTAAATAAACTGATTGATGGCATGCCTGATTGACATTTTCAGCCAGTTGTCAGGCATGCAACCCCCTGACATACTCCCCCTATAACATACTCAGTATACTCTTGACTAATGCAACCCTTTTTCTGCTCTTCTTTTTACTTGCAGGTGTGTACCAAACTCGAGAACTGGCTTAAAGCTTATCCCCAGCTGTTCGTAAGTCGGGCAACCCTTAAAGCTATATACTGCATACATACTATATATTATTTTATAAATTTGTTTTTGTTTGGGGATGTTCGCCTCTTAGAAACTGTTCACGCTTTAACAAACTGAGAAACGGGAATCTCAGCAGGAGCGAAGGCGAAGTCTCTGAACGCTAAGCATTATAATCGCATTAAAGCGATAAAATGACCGAAATCGATGGCAGTCAGCAGTTTTAGCCTATTTAGTTTTGTACCAGGGGGTGACTTTTGTCAGCCACAAGAAAAAAATAGTCACGTACGAGCTTTAAAGCCAACCCTCTGAGGCAGAAACCACCCATCCACCCATCCACCCACACAGCAAGAAGCAGCTTAAACGCCCCCAAATTAGAAAAGCCGCATAGCCCAGGACTGTCAGCAAATATGAAAAGTGGGCAAAAGAGAAGAGTGTGGGGGGAGTAGAGGGGAGTTGCTCGGATTGCAGGCGTCGCGTCGTTGCAGCGGAAATGGGCATAAAGAGGGGTTGCTTACAACCCTGACTTTGACTGCGGACTTTGGAAGTTTTCTGTTTGAATTTCGTGCAGTGTATTGTCTACGTGAATGACGCAATGCGTCTGGGTATTGTCTATGCACAAAGGGTTAAGGGAAATGCAGCACAATTAAGCTTAGAGTTGCTTTAAACTAATCCCCCTATTCATACGGTATATCCAAGCTCTCGTGGGGAAAGAAAAGTTTCCTTTCACACTCGCTCAAGTTGCGATTTCCTTGGCTCAAAGTGCAAACAAAATTTATTTTCCATTCAGTTTTTCTTGTTTTTTATGAAGCGCAAACAACGTAATACAACAAAATAAAAGTTCGAAACGAAACGACAAAAGAAATGCGGGGGAAAAAAGCCAAAAGAAAAGCAGCCAAAGGCAAAGCCAAACAAAGTTCAATCAAGTTAACTTTGTTGCCAATACCGATGCCAGCGACAAAAGCTGTACAAATGCCGGCCGGGATAAGAGGGGGAAGCGGCAACAGCAGGAGGAGCTGCGGAACTGTAAGTAAAAGTTCAAAGCCTGCCCTGGACTTTTGACTGAAAGTCGTGGCCGTTTTGACCGAAGCCAACGAACTTCCCCATGCGCCCCCCTCTCCCGGTCGCCACTTCCGAGTGTTGCCTGGCTAGCCCCTGGGGTCTTATCACTCATCTCAGTAACTACCCAAGGCAACCTTCCATTGCCCCACTTCCCCTCTCGCTCAGCAGAGGATTCAATCAAGTTTAAAGCTATGCAAGTTTCGAGACACTTTAACGTGGTAAGTGGAAAGGGTCTTGGCCAAATAATGTGGTTAGTGGGTGTGAATTTGTTAGGTTTGTCACGTGCTGCCAGGCGACAAAGTAAATGCCTCATTGTGAGAGCACTTCAAAAACTATAAGCAAAACTAGCCATGAAAACGCAAAGTGACAATTCAACATGGAAATTGTTGCATATGAAATTGCAGGCGTTAGGACTGAGAAGAAGTAAGATAATGTGGTAAAAGCTAGGATTTACATATAGAGCAACTGTAATTGAAAACTTGAGGTACAGAGCTATGTTTAAAGTTAAGTGAAAAGCAACCTAATGAGTTGCAAATATTAGCAGTATATTCATTAAAAGGCAAACTATTGCCTATAAATATCTCAATTGAGAGTGAAGCCTGGAAAGGGTTTAACTTAGACCTACGTAACCAAAATAATACTTATTCCATTAGACTAATCATTTAGACAGAACTTTAACTTAAATCAAGCACCAACTCATATATCTACATAAACAACCGAAAGTAAACGCTAAGTAAGCTTATGCTAAAAGCCATTCACTTTCCACACATAAAAAATGTATTACAAACTTTTACCCTGGCCCTGGGCTTGTTCACAAATTCAAGCCATAAGTATCTGAAGTATTCGCTGTTTGAGGAAAACTATGGGAGAATGAAAAAAGCATGAGACAACAGAATGTTAAGTATTTTCAAAAAGGTCTTGAGAAAACAATCCAGCAACTGGCAACAATTTCCACCCACACTTAAACATCTTTTTACACTCTCCAACGTGCACATAACAATAAACTTTTGCAACTGACTGTTGAGTCTCGTAATGAGCCCAAGGAAGAGGGAAATTGGGTCAAGAGTTGAATCTGCGTATATATGGCTATAAGCGCTGTGGCTATATAGCTATATAGGCAATATGGCGCTAGTTACTGGGGATTGAGGACTTTGTAAATTGATTGTGGTACTGGGAATATTTGCATAGCACTTTGGCGTGTCATGCGGTCTGTGTGAGGCAATTAACTGCAGAAAGAAAATCAATTACAGGACTACACTTAACTTGCGGAGCCAAACGACTTCCGTCAAAAGAAAATTGTTGTCGGGGCCTTAATTGCTTGCCCACAGAGAGGGCAGAGACAACAGACCGTGGACCCTTTGCCTAAAACGGAAATCATGTTATGTACGCGACCAGCAACAATAACAACAACGGCAATAACTCATAAATACTAGACAGGCGGAGGGGCGGGGGACGGGGTGAGTGGCAAGGGAGGCAAAAATATAATGACAAATCAGAAAAACAACACAAGAGCGCAAGCTGGACAGCAATCAGTTGGCACAAGAAGAAGGAGAAGGAGAAGAAGCTGTGGCTGATGAAGAGGCTGTTCCTTCTACTACCACTATCACTGCCATTTCTTCTGCCTTGCCCCTACCCCTTCACCGCTACCCTCACGCTGCAACAGCACTCTGCTGACTCAGTGAAATAATGGAAAACAATTTAAGACTTACGGACTGCACAGCAGCAACAGCAGCAGCAGGCGGAAAATTGTTAAAGCAGAATCGATGGAAAATTGAAGAAGCATTGCCATCATAAAGAAGCAAAATCTACGGGCAATAACAATTGAGTTTTCAAATGCTGCTTATTGTTTTCCTTTCTTTTTTTGTTCTTCTCCAACTAAAATTGCCTGGCCTCTTGTTAAAATGCAATCAAATTGAATGCTCTAGCTGTAGCCCAGGTTCAGGCTGTAAAGGAACAGACCACAAAGAACCATTGGGCCATGCCTAGAGTTGGAGTCCACACAAAGCAAGTTTAATTTTGAATCCATTGGAGGCCACAACAATTCCCCCAAAAAAGAGCGGAAACAACAACAAATGCTTTGCCAAAAAATGCGCTAAGAATGCAACTGTTCGATTGCAGAGATAATGTCGCAAGATACCCTACAAATTGTGCCAGATAATTTGATAATTACAAATAGAAAATATCTATATTATTTTCAAGTATTATTATTGTACATATTTATTAATATCGTAAAATTCTATTAGCTAAATAATAGTAGCAAATCAGCTAAATTGTAAATATACTTGTATTATATTTAGCGAAAAATTTAGAATCTGTTTTTTCTAAAACAGAACTTATTTTTATTAAATAAAATTTAATATGATCTCTATTAATTTTCTAAAAAGTATTATATTCACTATTCCTAAAATTCATATGTATTTTTATTAATAATTATCAAAGTTAACTTAATGAAAATTCACTGATTGATTAATAATAGATAAAAAAAAAAAATAATAAAATGAAAATGAAAATGAAAACAATAAAAAATGTCAAGTTTTTAGGCAGTTTTCAGGATAAATATAGAATCAATATTAAGAACTATACTCGAAGAAATAAAAATTAAGTGCTTTCATACTTAAATCGTTCATTTCCGGTATCAAAATGTCAATAAGAGAGTTCAATTTGTGATCCAAGTACAAAACTTCAACAGTTACGAGTTTTCTGGAAATTGTTGATTTACAACGGGATTTATTCAAGAGCTCCTTATTTAAGTACGATTCGTTCTGAATTTCTTAAGTGTGTGTAATATAGGACAGAGTATGTGCATATTAACACACATATTATATCAGATAATAGATACTAGACTAGAAATTGTTGTTGATACGGATCTATATACGAGTAGCTAAAATTTAATTTAATCTTTTGGCTATAAACTAGGCCACATATCTGAGACTACTGCTACTAATATTTAGATTAACAAATTACAGGGTATGCATAGAGTGCATAAAGTATAGGATACACTCGTGTGTGCAGCGTTACTCGAGTGCAACGTGGCATGTATTGGGTTGTTGGGGCTTGGCTTGGCATTGCGTGGCATGGCTTGGCTGCCTCTTGGCTACTGGTTTTGCCGACAAGCCACAAAAAATCAACAACACAAACAGCAGAGAGGCATAAAAAGCAAAAATAAACAAAAAACGAAAAACAAACTTCACTCGCTAAACAGTAGCCACGTTGTCAGAGGCTCAGCATAGAGTCCAACCCCGTGCACCTCTTGATCCACTGCCAGTGTGTGAGCTCAGCCTCTGTGTCTCTCAGTCACAGCCCACATGTGTGTGCCACACACTCTGCCACTGTCCCTCTGCCTGTGCCTCTGCGCCTGCCTCTGCCATTGCTATAGCTTGTCGCATGTGTGCCTTGGCCCGGGGCTGATGCCGAAGTTTTGTACGTAAATCTCGGGGCTTTTTAAATACGCTACGTGCAACAACTGCGACTGCAGAACGTGCTGCGTGTTGAGTATTTGTTGAAAAAGAAATGCGAAAAATAAAAAAGAGATTTTCTTCTTTTTTTGTATTTTGCCAAGAAGTTGCCGACAACAAACGAAGTCGGTTGACTTTGTCATATGAAAAGTAAACAAACGACAGGCAAAAGGCAACAAAAAGCGATCAGAGGTCTCTCTTCCCGCAGTGGCAGAAGATGTGTAAACCAGAGGCGTAGCTGTGTGGGGGACGATATTCTGAGAACATGCATAGAGCATATGTAGATGAATCTTAATCATTATGTTATAAAAATGATTCAATTTATAATAAATAAAATAAAATTTATAATAAATAAAATTAAAATAAATTAAAAATTATTTAAAATAAATTAATAAATTTAATAATTAATAATATTTAAAATAAATTTATAATAAATTAAAGAAAAATAAATTAAAACTTATTTAAAATTTTTTTGTGTTTTCTAGCCCATTTCTTTAGATTTTATTCTATTCTTTATAATAAAATCAACTCGAAAAACAGTTCTAAATATCATGACGTCTGGATCCTTACCAGTGCACTGGTTACACTGCAGTGTAACGTCCTCTGGCCAAGCATACCAACAGTACCTTCCCTATCTGATAGGAGGAGTATAAAGGTAACCTGTCTGGCCAGTTCGTCGGCTTTATAGTTCCCTCAATGTACACTGCTTGAGAATCTCATATTGAAAATGTTAGCTCTTATTTACTCATATCGCATTTGACGAGTTTAAGTGTTTATGAAGTTAGAGATCATCGGAATTGCTTCCTGCACCCAAAACTCTAATTTACATTTTCAACTTTAATTTTTTTAATGTTAGAAGTGCTTAAATTAGGTTCTTCAAAATTATTTTATATTAACAAATAAAGTGTCTCTATTCTTTGTTATTTGCTAGTAAAATGCTTAATTTATTTTCTTAAATGTTGTGTAATATATTCTATGGTCCCCCCTGGCGAAAGTGTGTGCAACTTCACTGCATTTCGGGCATTGTCACATAGTTACCGAGACAATCTTCACATTAACTCCGCTCGCAAAAGAAGATGAAGAACTGCTGGCAGAAGAAGCAGAAGCAGACGCACACGCACATGTAACTTGTCGCGTTTGCTTTACTCTTTCACTTCGTAACTCTGCCCTCTGCTGCCTCAATGCCAACACTTAGCCCCATCCCGGCGAGGGGGAGGAGAGTCGAAAAACAGTTAATTACAGGCAAAAGTAGCTTAAGGCGAGAAATGGCGACAATGGAAACGGGGCAATAAAACTATTTTATGGTCAAAACTTTTTGGCACTGAGAACTCTGGCAAAAAGTTTATTTAATAAAAGTTGTTCGGGTGGCAAAGTGCTTTAAGAAATTAAATAAATAAGGACGAGAGAGCAAAGCGGAGGGGGGGAGTGCGAACTGTAACAAATGCAATCAGTTTATGCAAATGCCTGCCTGCTGTTCGCTGTTGATTTTAAAATAATGAAAGGGGCGTGGCACAACCCTTAGCTGGCGTCGGGGATATATGTAAGCATGAATAATAAAGGAAGCAACTGATTGCAGTGCAGGCAGATTTCTAATGTAATTGCAATTGTTGGCCAAAACAAGCAGCGAGCAGAAGACAAAGACAACGGAATAATATCCATAAAGACAACGCAAAGGCCAAGCAATACGCATATTTTCATAAAATATTTAAACAAATGGTCGTTAGGTTCTCTCTGGCTCCGTTCTCTGTTCTCTGTTGTTGCCTTCCATATGGATTTTATGGCGAAAAACTTAATTTGACGCCGTTTGCACAAAACATTTTTGCGGCGAGTTCACGTACATACATACATACATATTTGTTTGTTTGTTTTGTATTTTTTTCGGTAATTGCGCAAACAAATGTCGATCCCATTTGCGCAGAGTGGAAGCGAGGGAAATATGTATAAATAAATAGAAGGAGCAACAACAATAATAACAACCCGAAATGCCGCATAAAAATGCCAAATAAGCAAAATGGTACTTTTTGAGGGAACAAACCAAATTTCCCCAATAGTACTGCAAATACTAAAAAAACATACCAAGACTGTTATCGATATCGAGAGGTTGTCGATGCAATAATCGTTCAAGCTGTCGTTCTTTTTTGTTTGCAAATAATTAGTTCCGTTACAAACTAGACCTAATTTGCAATATGCTCATTAATTGTAGAGCATAACAAGTTGTTAAACGGCAAATTTTCTCATTAGGCGTAGGTGCTAAATGAGAACTAGCGCAGAGCGCAACAGTCGCAAATAGTCGCTGAACTATGAATGAGACGAACAGCGTAAAGAGTAAAGGAAAGAAGCAGAGCGAGACTAAGAGAGCAACGCCATGCACTTGAGTTGCATTTCAGCTGACAATCAACAACAACAAACAGCAGAGGGAAAAAATACTGAATGAGCTGTCTGCAATGAGCGTGGGCAATTTAGTTGTTGTTGTCGTTGTTAGACCCTGTACTTTAAAAAAGTACAAAAGGGTCTATTAAGATTGTGCAAATGACATTTGTGTGTAACAGGCAGAAGGAGGCGTGGCAGACCCCATAAAGTATATATATTCTTGATCAGGACGACGAGCTGAGTCGATATAGCCCTGTCTGTCTGTCCGTCTGTCCGTCTGTCCGTCCGTCTGTATGAACACCTAGATCTCGGAAGCTATTAGAGCTAGAGACTTAATTTTTTTTTTGTTAGGTTTGTGTATTACATAAGCAGGTCAAGTTTGTTTCAAATGTTTGAAAAGTCATCCCCCTCCCCCTCAAATTTACAAAAATGTTCTCAGTATATACAGTTTTAGAGTCACTGGATTCATTTTTTGCAGGATTAAAGCTTTAGATGCTTTGCATGTTTGGTGCAAGTTGCAGCCCAATCGGATAAGAAACACTGGAGATATTCGACAAACAATTTTCAGTACCAGGCATGTGGGTAGGGGAGGGGGGAAGCCACACTGTACGCGGCTACTAGGGCGTATGCGTAATTTTTGATTGTGAGTTTGAATTTCTGTATGAGTATTGCTGATTGTTTGTATTTTAGTATATATTTGTATGAATAAGTGTATGTGTGTGTGTAGAAGTGCATGTGTATGTGTATGTGAGTATGTACATATATGCTGCTGCTATGTATTATGGACTCCCAGGGCAAATCAAAGTACAGGGTCACCTACTGTCGGTTGCGTCCGACTGTAGCTTTGCGTCCGACTGTCGCTTTCCCTACTTTTTGTTGTTGTAGTTGTCGCTCTCTTTGGCAAATGAATGAACAATTTATGCGTGTGACGCATTTCTACGCTCAAAGTCAAAGCCGAAAACGACAACAACAACAACCATAATAACAAATTATAAATCTTCAAAAGCATTCTTGGCCAGAAACAAAACGAAATAGCTGTGTTTGTGCTCAGTTGTTGTCATTGTTGTTGTTTTGTATTTTGGCAAAATGAGGAAGACGGCACAACTAACTTAAAGAGCAAGAAGCAGAAGAGGAAGAAGCTGTGCGAAAGTACAGCCGCTGCCAAGGGGCGAGTGGGGGCAGGGAGAGATGCCTTGGCCAAGTAGTTGGCAGATAAAAGCCGCTATAAAAACTGTCAAATAAACATCAAAGCGGATGCGCAACGCTTGACATGCTAAAATATGCTTTATAGTCATGCGTAGCTGTGTGGGTAATCTATCTGATATGTGTGTGTGTGAGTGTGTTTGCTCTAATGCTCAGAGGTGCCTACAAGTGCGGGCAGTGCGAGTGGGAATGGCAATGGGTGTCGTGGCTGGGACAGGGGTTGGGGTGTAATGTGCCATGTTTATATGTGGGGCGTTTGCCAATGCTAAAGTAATAGCACATGGCACAAGGCATAACATAAAAACATTGATGGCTGCAAATGATAGAGAGCCACATAAAGAGAGTGCGATAGGAGGGGGGAGCGATAGGCAGACAGATTGAGAGAGAGAGAGAGCTATTGCCCATTGAGTTAGCCTAGTCACCCAGTTAAAGTGCAGTGGCGTAGGCGCAGGGATTGCAGAGTAGAAAAGAATAACAAAAGGAATTTTAGTTTAAACAATAAACCAAAACTTTAAAGGAAATGCAAATTACAAGAGATAATATAAAAGAGGGAATTAAACATTATAAGATCAATCAAATCTAATAATAAATAGTAATTTAGCAACAAATTCATAATTGAACAATGGAAAATATTTAACAAAAAAATAATTGTTGTTATTCATAATTTTATTTTTAATTACAAATTCAATTATTATTTATTTACTCTATAAATAATTAAAAATATTTAACAATATGCGAAAAATGAGTAAAATATTTGTAGTAAACTGTAAGGAATAAATTGCTATTTTCGAATAAATTAAACTACATTTAACTACACTTTAAGAGCAATAGATCAAAGCTCTAGGCTGCATTATTTGCAAAGCTTTGCGTGCCGAGATTATAATAAAAAAAAAAAAAGCTACAGTCGGACGCAACCGACAGTAGGTGACCCTGTACTTTGATTTGCCCTGGGAGTCCATAATAGCAGCAGCATATGTATATGTACATATGTACATACTCACATACACATACACATGCACTTATACCCACACACATACACTTATTCATACAAATATATATTAAAATACAAACAATAACCAATACTCATACAGAAATTCAAACTCACAATCAAAAATCACGCATACGCCCTAGTGGCCGCGTACGCTGTGGCTTCCCCCTCCTCTACCCAAATGCCTGGTACTGAAAATTTTTCGGTGTTTATTATCCGATTGGGCTGCAACTCGCACCAAACATGCAAAGCATCTAAATCTTTAATCCTGCAAAAAATTAATCCAGTGACTCTAAAACTGTATATACTAAGGACATTTTTGCAAATTTGAGGGGGAGGGGGATGACTTTTCAAACATTTGAAATAAACTTGACCTTAAGTCTCTAGCTCTTATAGTTTCCGAGATCTAGGTGTTCATACAGACAGACGGACAGACAGACAGGGCAATATCGACTCAGCTCGTCGTGCTGATCAAGAATATATACACTTTATGGGGTCTGCCACGCCTCCTTCTGCCTCTTACACACAAATGTCATTTGCACAAACTTAATAGACCCTTTTGTACTTTTTTAAAGTACAGGGTCTAAAATTATTTTAAACAATATTCAATATGGCCTTAAGCTATGTGGCTTGTTTGCCGACTTATACGGCTAAATATGTAAATGAGTATGTACATGCATCAGTAGACACATAGTATATACATTTACACATGCGTACATATGTGCTTATGCCACCTTTCGAAATGCTTGTCACATCGTGTCAAAATGAATTTCAATTTCACACTTCCACTTGACAGCACAACACAGAACCCCTCCCCAGTTCCAGCTCCAGCTCCAACCCCCCTGTCAGCCAACGCCACTGCCCGCGGCAGCGACAGTGAGCGCCAGAAATGCGCGCCTAGTGACTATACGGTGCCGCCCGGAGTCATCCTAGCTCCTTTGGGCACATTAGAAAACGTGACAAAAATTTCATATTGATGTCTTCCTTTTTCTCTTTTTGTTGGGCTCTTATTTTATTTTATTATTATACTCTGTCTTGTTACTGCTGTTGTTGCTGCTGTTGTTGCTTTTTTGATGATGCTGCTAAAGGCAATACATAAAATTTTCACACACAGAGGGGAAATATGTGTGAATTAGGCGCAAAAGTTGAAAGCAACGTATAATTCTGGTTCTGGCTCGCATTCCCATATACTATTTTATTATATAGCGCCTCGCATGCTTTTGAAGTGTCGGCCAAGTATGCGAGTGTGTGTAGGTGCCCAACCCACACACACGCACACACACACACACGAACAGTGGAAAGTAATGTTGAGAGTGGGGGGAAATTTCACATATACTGTATGTATTCTATATGGTTATGTATATTGAATTGCAAAAAGAATTTCGGAGTGCATATGTCATAGACAGTGGCTGTCGTTAGATATGGGAATGCAATAACAAGAACAATAACAAGAACAATAACAAGAACAACAGCCAGAGCTACACCAAGCAGCATGCTTCAAGTTCATAATTTGTCGTGTTTTATGGGGCACTGCGCAGGGAATTGGCGCTGGGTATTTTACCTACTTACCTTCAGTTGCTCTTCAACTTAGTATATACGACATTTTTACTGCATTTTCTTGTGCTGAATTATTTACACAAATTTGTATCTTTTATCTCAGCGCTTTGACATTGCAGGTGGTCATAAAAAGAGCTGCCGAAAGACGCCAGTAAACTTGCTCACCAGTGACAGTTACAGTTTCATTTCGTCCCTCCTTCCCCCCACCGTTTCTCCCCGAGTTGAACCATTTTACATGTGGCCATAAAAGGGCCAGCCAGAGCAGTAACAACAATAAAAACAGCACAATAATTTACGCAAATGCCTAGGCATATGTCTTAAGTGTATGAATACACTTATGTATGAATCTAAATATGTACATAAGTATACATATACATATGCGTATTTATGTACTTTATGTAAGCTTTAGGTTAACTAATTTCGAGAGTTTTCTGAGGAGTTTATCTGAAGCTTATGATTATGTAAGTCTGCATTCAGTGGAAGTCTAAAAAGGTCTAAACTGTAAATAACAAATAAATATATATACATCTTGAGTTTCTTTATTATAGCTAATTAAACCCTGTAGTTTAGAAAAGTACAAAAGGTTCTATTAAGATTGTGCAAGTCAGAAATGTATGTAACAGGCGGAAGGAGTTGTGGCAGACCCCACAAAGTATATATATTCTTGATCAGGACGACGAGCTGTGTCGATATAGTTATGTCCGTCTGTCTGTCCGTCCTTATGAACACCTAGTTTTAATTATAATTGTGAGGAAATTAACTTAGTGAGCTATTTACATAGTAAACATGGAAACAACATTTTTTTTCTAGATTCTCAGCTCGAATAATTTTTTATATCAAGTCAACAATTATTCTTATTTTATTCAACTTATTGCTATTAATGTGTGTTTATTATTAATCGTTTCTGATAGACAGAGCACTTAATTTTCAATTTACTTTTAATACAGCATAGCGCTGTTTCTAATACTGCGGTATATATTTACAATTTAATTTCAATATATTCACTACTTACGTTATATTCAAATTTTATAATAAAATGTTATAACATTTGAAACCACCCTCGCAGCATCTCGCAGTCTGCTGCTCCGTCACATGGAGAATATGGAGAATGCTTAATATTTCTACATAAATGTATCTTATCAGCTCTCTGACTTCTGACTCTCTGGCTGTGGTTGTTGTAGTTGTATCTGGCTGTTGTTACTGATACAAAGTACATGCATATTTACACAATTCGTCGCAGCTTCTACGCTTTAGCAATCAAATTACAAAACCTACAGCAGCGTGAAAACTGGAACATTGTTTGATTGACATTTGATTGACAAAATGACTGCAATAAATACAAAAAAATAGCAGAACTCAAATGCTGATAAAATGCCAAGCAGGCTGGCGCCAAGCTAACAGAATAAAAAGGGGAAAACAAACAGTCATAAAATAGATAGCGAAAAATTTGCTTAGGCTGCAAAATTAACGCCTTCAATTTAATGAGTAACAGTAGTAGGAACAACGACAACAACAACAACAACGACAACAACATATGCTCATTGACTTTAATTTGCCACGGGAAAAGCTAACCACAACAATAGTACGAACAACCACAAGAGCAACAACAACCTTCACTCATTATGCCGCTCATTCATTATTACTTTTGTTGTTGTCGCTGTTGCAACTGTTGTTGTTGTTGCTGGGGCAAGTTTAAGCGCGCTGTTTGTAATTAATTTCCGTTTGTGTGCAGCCACAACCAACTTTGGCGCTAAACTTAACTGAACCGCAGCAGAGAAGGCCTCCATAAAGACCACAGACAGACCCAAGCTAACTCCAAGATACTATACAGCTGCAGATACAGTTATGAGCATATATATTAACATGTAGTTACGGATACAGATACATACAAAGTTGCAGATAAAGATGAAGATGTGTATAGAGAGAGGCATTGCAATATAGATATAGATATAGGTGAAGATATATATTGAGATACAGATTCAAGTAATGATATAATTTCATATTCAAATCTAGATAAAAATATTGAGAGATAAGGCAGTAAAGATATCGGCTCAGGTATATAATTAGATACAGATAATGATACAGGTAGAAATACAGATACATTTACTGATACAACTACAGATGCAGATTGTGGACGCTACAAACTCTATGCGAAAACTTATAAACTCGTTGTAAATTGTGGTAATACTTACAGACACATACATACATATATACAGTTGTTTGTATGTCTGTACCATATGTACATACACATTTGTATGGCCAAGAAACCCGTTTCGGAACACGTTGTGCGGCAAGATGAAGGCCTCCACCAGCGACACGCGCTGAGCCCAAAGCCAAGCCGAGTTGAGCTGCGCTCGAGTGAAGTGAGTGAAGAGTGGGGAGTGGGGAGTGGGTAGTAGGTAGCGTGGAGAGTGTAGGTTAGGGATTGTATACGATACGATACAATACTATATCATACAAAAGACACGCTCGATCTGGCCAGAGACGACGACAACGACGACGACGACGACGACGACTATGTCGATGTCGGCATTTATTTCACTTGATTTGTAACATTCAACATTAAAGCAAAAGTTTTCAAAATGCCGACAGACGTTCGACTTGGATAAAAGTGCAACAGTCTATCCGTTGCCCCGCTAGCCTTAAGCGACAGCAACTGCAAATAGTTGACATATTTAATGGTGCCCCTTGGTGAGCAGGGAGGGGGAGCAACGATGACGCGTGACGACGACGTCGCCGTGAACTTCAGACGAACTGATAAGCAGTAAAAAAAAGAAGAAAAAACCACGACGACGACGTCGTGTAACTGTTTTCTCATCGATTATCGGCATTTAATTAAACCTGCCCCATTCCCAGCGAGACCCCAATAATTGCTACTGGTATTTAGCAAGCATTTCTGATAACAAATACTACAGTAAAAAAAGAGAAAAAAAACAGCGTAAAGAACGCTACAACCGAAGCAGATTTCTTTGCGCTGATAGTGAAATATTTTCTTTTTATTTTGAAGGCGTTTGATTTCGCCGTCGTCGGGCAGGTCGATAAGTGCCTTGCCAAATTGTGGTTGTAAATTATCAAGTGCCTAGAGAAACAAAAATAAAAATAACAAACGAAGACTGAAATAAAAATAAAGCGTATAATAAAGTTAAAAATGGGAAACACTTGACTAGTGTGTCGGCTGCACTAAAGTCAAAAGAGTTGAGTCGCCTTACTATAATGCTATCAGGGTCTATAGCTTTTATGATCGAACAGTGATCAGTGTTCATACTAACGGGCAGCTGCAATCATTATAGATAAACGGCAACTCGCTGGAAGTGCCACTTGGATAATTGTCTAATTATACTTAATATCTGTGATACATACGGACGGTAATGAAGTTTTTCCACTATTATAGAGCATTAAATGCTCTTTTAAGTTGCATTTAATAAATTAAAGTGTTTCAACTTTTATTGACTGAAAGTGCAATTGTAATATTGAAATTTAAATTGTGTAGAGCTTTCAGTTTAAAGCTTAACTGAGCTTTAGGTTGGGTAGTCTGAAATTGAATCTTACTTAGACTTTTAGATGGCTTAAGGCTCATACGAACCTGTATGTAAAAAGTGTATGCCAAAATATCTATTCCCTCATTCTTAATGATCTATTTTTAATTCACTGTAAAATGTTATTTTAGTGCTAATGCTCAGTCAAACAATAACTTTAAGCTGTGTATGCAATTCGATCCATTTATTTTATGGATTGCTTTTACATGGCTTAAACAGACATAAAAATTGCTATCATGTTACCCCAAAGCAATAGAGCATTTAGTCGCAGCTCGAATTAAACTACATTTAATAGGCAAATAAATATATAGTTTAAATATTTATGAACTTGCATTGTCGAGATAGGTATGCCAGTGTATTGGATTGGATTTCATGTTAATTTTGTGTGTGTTTTATTACAACGATTTATAATATTTAACTTGGAGCTATGAACAAATTATGCGCATTTTTGATTTGCACTATAAAAACCAAAGGCAAAAGGCAAACGCCCAAAACAAAACCCACACACAAGTCGCTCAATTAATTATGCAAATCCTCTGGTCACATTGAAAACTAATCTACAGCATCGCTTTTGATAAGAGAATACCTTCATTTGCATTTATTAACTGCGCCTAACAAAAAGAGCGGCACAAAGTGAAACTTGACTGTGCGGCCTTTAATTGAGTCAAAATACTGAGAGCTAAAGGTACATTACTCATGCGCCACGTACGCCGCAGAACATCATTTTGATAGATAAGCCCCGAGCCGTGACGTTCATTTATCATAGAAAATTCATGAGGCAGCTGATGCTGTGGCGGCTCTTGTTGTCTTCTTGCTCTACGATATTTCAGCATGAGCCTCAATGACCTCTCCGTTAGAGTCACAGGCACCTGTCCCCCCAACCCCTTCTCTTCCCCGTGCCTCTACAAAATGCCATCCCAGCTCATCCTACAGCTGCGATTAGGCAATGTGCGTGTTGCGGTCGTCTAATGGAGTGCAGAGCAGCCCAGAGGCTTTTTGAGGCCTAAAGGCCTATATGGCAGCCCGGTCAGCTCTTGGACTGTTCATTTTCATTTGGTGGCTTTTCGGCATTTGCGTAATGTTCAAATTCAATTCATTGTGAACTGCACCTTGGCCGCATGACACATGGGGTATATGGGTTTTGGTTTAATTAAAAATAAAACATAAATAAATCAGAATTGATTACAGTAAAAGTACATACTTGAAATTTTAAGAAAATAAAAATAATATTTAATAATAATAATAATTAATAATAATAATTGAAAATAATAGTTGAAAACTCTAAGAGCGATATGAAGAAATTAAATGAATAATAATAATTAGAATATATTAATGATAATTGAGAAAAGTATTTATCTATTTACTGTCGACTTAATTTAGTTGACCGAGGGAAAACAAATGCACATCATCAAAAAATAGAATTGAACAATATATAAAATATTAAAATTAAAATTAATAATTTTAATGATAATACATGATATAATAAAAACAATTCTTTTTATTTTTATTTTAATATTTTTAATTTATTGTCAACTATACCTAGTTGATATTTTATATAAATAAATAAATAAAAAAAATTAATAAATAAATAAATAAATAAATAAGTTATTATATTAAAGATATGTATTAAAACAAATATAATAACGAAATGAAAAGATACTGAAAACTGAACTACTACAACTGTATATACCCGCTTTTGGCTATAGGGTATTACACATTTCTCATTTATTTGGCCGATGCCATTTCCTTTTGCGCCTATAGAAGCACATACGATATGTATCTTTCAGTGTGGCTTAGGCCAAAGTTAATTTGCAAGGCGGCATGTTTCATATCAGACGCCAAAATGCTTTCAAGATGACTCAACAACAACATGATTCTATACAGAAACACTTGAGAGAGACCGAAAGAGAGAGAGAGTGGGAGAGCGGCAGAGAGGGAGAGGGAGAAAAACATGTTCTTTTTGGTTTATCTTGGCGCCACGATCGTCGTCATTGAAGTCGGCATCGGGCGCGGTATTTGCTCAAAAACACAAAGGCGATAATTAAACGCAAAACAAAGCGGCCGAGAACAGGCAACGAGAGACCCAAAAGACCCAGAGCCAGACCCACAGATACAGATACACTTACAGACAAAGCTACAGCCACAAGTATAGATACAGATACAATGTATCTGTGAGCAGAGGAAGCAGCTAAAGCACATCAAGTGGTCGGCCTTTAATTAGAAAAGGTGTACAGCCCAACAGTCGAAACTTAAGAGTCAACAGTTGCCCCTGTCCCTGTCCCTGCCCTGCCCTGGCCTGCCCGGCTCTCTCTGTGTTTTTTGGGCTAGCAAAGTGCATAAAAAACGACTACAGCTAATGGATGTCGAACGGCATCGAAATCTATATGCCACTTGGCGACTCCGTGACTGCATGACGCTCGCTGGCTGCCAACAATTTATTAGACAGATGATGTGCCAACAGGGCAAAGTTTTGAAAAAGAAGATGGAAAAAAAGCTAGATATAAACTGAAGATAAACTTCATAATTGTGTCTGTGTGGCCAAGGAAAACAAAAGTTTGCCGTAGTTGTAGCTCTAGCCACATCTCGCATGTAAGTGTTAATGAAGTTAAGTGTTTTTGACGCGAACCACCAACAACAACAACAATTAATGAGAAGTCGCATACCAGCATACCATAGGAAAAAATATAAGAAAAAATATAACGTCGAGGGCGAAACGCACAAAAATGTTCGGGCCACATGATAAAGATCAACACATGGCAAAATAAAATATACACAAAAAATAACCGTGCGAGAGACTAGGCAGACCACAAAGGCCCAAAGACTGAAAGTATCTGGCGTGTGGCTCAAGGCAAACTCAAACTAACTAAAATACAACTTGGCTAAAGTATCTGGCAAGTGAAACTATAGTTCAAGCTAATTGAAAGCCATTCAAAGTGCCTAAAAGGCTGCCCAGATGACAGATTAGACCCACTCAAGAGCAACAGTTTGTTCCAAGAAGAGACTAAGTGAAAAGAGCCAAGATTAAATTATACTAAAATTGCAAGTACGTGAAATATAAGCGTTGATTCCTATTGTAGTTAATACTAGAAGGAAACTCAATAAGGCATGATGTACATATCTTAAATTCAGATGAAGGGTGACTTCGTTTCGAACCAATGAGCGATCAATTAAGCAAAGTCTGAACTGGGTTCACAATTATAATTTTTATCTATTTGTAAACTCAATGTTACAAATAAAACACATTTCTATAAGTACTAAGTAAATTATTAAGTGTTAAATGTTTAAATCTTATTTTTCATACGATGATTTGGGTTTGTTGATTCTGGAATGCTTCAACTCCGAATTGGTGTGCAGCCCTGGGTGTGTGTACACAGTTTATACAAGAGTGTGAGCTAATTGTAATGAGAGCACTTACTTCTGCTGTGGCACTGATCTAAGCTCTGTCAACTGCATTTACTAATTAAAAGCAGATAACCCAGAATTCCACATTTGTCACAGACCAAGATATGGCATAGGGGAAACCAGGTCGCCCAGGTGATCCGTCGCAACTCTCGCTAGAACTACATAGAGCTAGACAATAGCGCACAACTCATTTTTCCCAGCACTTTGGCTAATTGTCGGCCATTGTTGACGCATTTGTGGTTAACTCTTTTTACTGCAGGGAAATAAGAAAAACAATAAACGACGAACGACAAGCGGAAAACACAAAACAGACTGCGAAAACAAAAGAGTCCCGCTTGCATAATGCTTATGCAATTAAAAGCCATGTTCTGTTACGCGAAGACCTGGTGGAAACTCAGCGAGAGAAATGAGGAATGAAAAGCGAAAAGTGAAAAGGAATTGGGTCAGCGTGGAGTTAACTGGCAGCTGTGCTACTTAATTATTTAAAAGCACCCGCTAAGGGCGAGAAAATAAAGCAAATTATAATGCTAGCAAGGAGGATCCCTTGGGGACTAAACACAACACAAACTACTCCTAACTAACGCCAGCAACAGATTCAAGTGCTTGATAAGGCGCTGGCTCATGCGGCGTATGAGTAATGAATTGGCCAAACACTTTTGACTGCTCAACTGACCACAGCGGCAAAAAGCTCGAGCATTTTTCAATTAAAATCACAAAAAAACACAAGAAGAAGAAGAAGGGAGGAAGTGAAGACGGGAGACGAGAGACAACGATGACGATGACGATGTCATTAATTAGGAATGCTCTCGGCGCTCAGTCGCCGCTCAAGTGTTTGTCTGCTAAGGCTTTTTGTGTTGGCGTCGAGGCATAACAACAATTTTTTTTCCCACTTTTTGCTTTTTGTTGTTTTTTCTTTTTTTTTTTAATGCGTTTTTGTGCAAATTGCAAATAAATTGCAAACAGCCGCCGCCACAGACGAAGTCAAAGGCAAATTGTGCCGCCACAGGCACTGGGGAGGGGTTCGGCTTAGACGGTGGCAATAATGCAAAAGTATATGTTTGATGTGCCACAGTAGCAGCAACAGCAGCAGCAGCAACAGCAGCTACTTCAATTTCATGCCACTTTGCATTTTAATTAAAAAAGTATTCCTTTATCTGCCTGTTCGCTCCATAACTATAACCACCTTCCTCTCTCTCTTTGCAGTTCAAGAATGCACCACAGACTCAGAGGAGCTGATGTACCATCAGGTGCGCGCCTCATCCTCGTGCAGTGCACCGCCGGATCTGTTGCTGGTCAGCGAACGTGACAATAATATACAAATGAGATCGCCTGTGGTTAATATAATCACCACACCACCAGGCAATGCCAGCAGCACAGCTCCAGGCAAGCATCCGCATCCGCATCCCCATCCACATCAGCATCCACACCACCACCCTCATCCCCACACCCATCAGCAGCAGCAGCAGCAGTCGCATCATGTGACCCGCCAGCAACAGTTGCAGCTGCAGCAGCAGCAGGACATCAGCAGCAGTGGCAGCCATAGCAAACACTTGCGCATCAGCAGCAGCTCCAATGGCAAGCATGCCGGCAAATATGTTAATATGCCACAGTCACAGCTCCAGCAGACTGAGGAGGATGTGGTCGATGCCGCGGCAGCAATGCCAACGCCACATGCCACGCATCCACCACACTCGCGGCATTTGCATCATCACGGCAAGGAGGAGCGCATACGATTGGAGGTGAGTGCCAGCAGATTAGGAGCTTAATTGTCAACATAATGACGTATTACAGTTGGGCAACAATCGATGACACAATCGATAGTACTAGTACATTTAAATGATTTTTTAATACTTAAATTAAGTGAAATTTTGATAATTTTATTTATTTATTACAATTAATCAATTGCAATGGCTTATAAAATATAATAACAATTCACTTGTGACTAAAACTAAAATGAAAGATAATCTTGAATCTAAAATTTAGGAAAAAAGAGAGCCTTCCTTCGCTGTACAAAGTTGTATCCTATGTAATACTTCCGGCTATTGCTATACCCATTCTAAAAGTTGTAGTTCCAGATGCCAAAAGCAAGTTCACTGATTCAAATGCACATCTAGGTGAATGCTTAAAGTGTTCGACCAAAAAATGAGCTTTAATTGTATTCAAGTGTAATTAAAAAAAGTCATATTAAAAATATTTAACTCGAATATTTGCGATTAATTCTTTTGGTTTTACATTCCCACTCTCAAATAATAGCTGTATAACTTATGGGTGGGTCTAAGATTTACCTATTTAATAGTGAATTTAATGAGTTTAAAAAACAACCTGATATATCGAATATTCGATATTTTGATGTTTATTGCAAGAATAATTTGCACTTATATTTCTTCAATTAACATCAAATCGGCATTTTGAAATACTATAACAACACAGTTGAATTAAATATTTGTGTTTTTATGCACCATCCAACTGCCGAATGGCCTTAATTTAGTAAAGGTCAATACTGTCAAAAGTCTCAAATCCCAAATCTAATATCCTCGTATACAATATTAGACTAGAAAATTCAATGCGCAAGCCATAAGCATGTAGTTTTATGAGAAAACATTACAAGAGCAGCATAAATATAAAAGTTTATTTGCACTTATTAATTAAGCTGAATTCAAACAGCATTTCAATAGCTAGTTAGCGTAATAGCTATAATATCAGATTTATGATATAATTTTAGCTCAATTTTCGCCATTTCGATGTTGATTCAACTTCTGTGCTTTGGCTCTCCCCTGAGCTAACGAACGCATGTACGCAGATAAATAAAATGATGTTTTGTTTTCCATTTTCCAATTGAGACCCCCTACCTAGGTGTGAGTAGTCGTTACTCGTTATTCGATTCGTTATACATTATTTGTATTCGTATTCGTGCTCTGTGTTTTTGTTGGTCAAGTTTAATCAAGTATCTGTTATTGTTGTTGCTGCACCACCGCCACCGCCACCACCAGCGCCATATTTCATGACCCACTGGGCAGCGGCACATAAACTCAACTTTTAAATGTGCTTTTAATTAAAATTTCAATGGCTCATGATACCTACAAGCAGCTAGAGCTACAGCTACAGCTACAGCTACAACAACAAGTGTAGCTAGCCATTTGCCTTAGGTGTGTTTGCCCAGGGGTGGGGTAGGGGTTGGGGGAAGTACCGAAAATATTTCATTAACACAATGTTGCCGGCAATTTTCAATTACCACCCACTGTAACAGGCATTCTCTACCCAAAAGAATATCAAAACATTAAAATTCAATAAAACCCATTAAAAGTGTAGAAAAAACACGCACACACCCACACCCACACACCCATAGACACACACACACACACACACAGCCAGGCAAACAAAGAGCAACAAACACAAAACTCGAAACGAAAGCACTTAAAGGCAATTAAAAATCTTCAAACCAAGTAGCAAGAAATTATATTTATTTTCTCTCTTGTGGGAGTTGAGCACTCCGAAATGGGTGTTTGCAGTTTCGCAGTGGGCGTGGCAGCTGTGGGAGGCTGGCTGCCTTGTCGCCGGCAACACTTTATCAATGGCCAAAAATTGGGGGCGCAACTAGGCTACTGTGCTGCTTTTGCTTTTGCTTTTCCATTTTGCTTTTCGTTTTAGCTTCTTCTGCAATTTGTGGCGCAGCAGCGTGGCAGAAATTAAATATTTAGTCAAATTATGGCCACAATTTTCGACGCCACTGCGGGCGATTGTTGTAGTTGCCATTTTGGTTGTCGCTGCTTCGTAATTGTTGCTTTTGTGGTAGCTGTTGCAGCCACACACACGCGCACAAACACACATACACTCGCGCTTATCGAACGCATAAAAAGCGTTGCATACTTTTGGGTGTGTGCATTAAATTGTTTGAGCTGCAGGCAAAAAAACTACTGCACTACTGCAGCAAATTTTTTTGTATCAGTTATACGCTAGATGAGAGAAATATATACCACTAATTTATGAAAATTTGACTTTTACATTTTATGAGTCAATAGTTTAAAAGTAACACTTGATATTTCCGGGACTACGTTCAATTGATTTTATTTTCATATTTATTTTTTATTATATTGGATTGGCTATAATCTTTTCGATATGGCATCGATTTTACTAACAATTATTTGACATTGGTATTAATTCGATGCATAGGAGTATATTATTTTGTCTTTAATCCTACTTAGGCAGTAATTTATAGAATATGAAACCAAATTTATTTACATGCAACGTTTTCATTTGAATATATATTTCATTTTTTAATATATTTTGTAATAAACTAACACTTAATATCGATTATAATCGATATTTATTTCGATATAGTCCATATCTATTGCCATGTGATATTTTTGATATGATATTCTATTTGACATTTCTTCCGAAATAAAAGCAACTGCAAACAGATAGTATATCAATAGTTTATTCAGTCAATATGATTAATTCACTGTAACCCAATCAGTAAATCAAATTGATCAATACGTAAATTGAAGTATCCATCTCAGTAGCGAGTGGTAAATGTAAAAGACGTTTTAGGTAATTTTCTTAGTTTGGTCTGAATTTTGTCCATTATTTGAAATTTATTCACGTTTTCTATTGTGTCTCGTTTTTTATTAGGAATTCACCTGCGATGTCTCCGTGGAGGGTGGCAAATCGTCGCAGCCGCTGCAGTTCTCATTCACATTCTATGATCTGGACGGGCATCATGGCAAAATAACAAAGGACGATATTGTGGGCATTGTGTATACCATATACGAGTCCATTGGCAAATCCGTGGTGGTGCCCCATTGTGGCAGCAAGACAATTAACGTGCGCCTCACCGTCAGTCCCGAAGGCAAATCGAAAGCGGCGGCTGCTGCTGCTGCTGCTACGGCAGCTGCCACATGCCACAACAACAACAACACCAGCAACAACACCAGCAACAACACCAGCAACAACAGCAGCAGCAGCAAACTGAAGAAGCTGCCCACAGGGCTGGCTGGCATGTCAAAAACAGTGAATGGCGTGCCACTAACGACATCCGCCGGCGCACGCCGTCAGCATCGCCATCGACCACGCAAACTGATTAAGTCCGATGACGAGGATGACGACAGCAACAGCGACAAGGAAAAGGAGCTGGCGGCAGTTGCAGTTGCTGCAGCAGCAGCTGCAGGTGAGCACCAACCTTCCGCCAGTGGCAGTGGCAGTGGCAAGCAGAGCAAGACCCGTTACCAGAAGAACAATGCCAAATTGGAGCAATGCTGCAACGGACAACAACAGCAACAGCAACAGCAACTACAACTACAACAGGCGGAACAGCACACGCCGGACAATGGCCACAATACCTACGAGAATATGCTGAATCTCAAATGCTGCAATGGCAGTGCCAACAATAAGGAATCTGCCGACGCGGTTGACTGCCCACAGCGACCACGTCACCAGCATCAGACCCACAATCAGGATGTCTACATGAAGCAGGCCACGCAGCGGGTGAAAATGTTGCGGAGGGCGAGGAAACAAAAGGTAGGCATGGCACACCATCAACGCATACAAATCATGCAAAAGAGAGAAATGTCTATGTGAAAGTAATATGAGTTCGGAATTAGTACAGGTGAAATGACAGACAAGAGAAGAAATTGAATGAAGTAAATTATGCTCCGTAAAGTAGGCTATTGTTTTTTTCAGTCTAATAAACACAGCTATCTCAAAACTTCAAAATGAACCAAAAGAGATCAAGAACCAACATATTTTTTCAATAATCTACTATATCTTTATTAGAATAAAAAGATCAATGTTATTCTAATAATATCACAGACCAGGGAAGCACTATCTTGCAGTTGGGAATGTAATAAATCTCAGAGCCAAGTACCTGGGAAAGCTCTTGAGCTCAAGCGATACTTTGGGTTGATAGAAGAACTTTAGTTTCAGTAGAGATCCATGACACCTCAACCTAGAACTAACTTCAAATTTTAAAAGAAATTAATGTTAAAGTTAATGTAAATGTATTTTTGACACAACTGTTCTTATTTGGCAACCATTTATACATAGATTAGATAATGCCATGAATATTCGTTAATACTTCTATTAACTGCATAGCACTCTCTTTAGCATGTGGATAGCATTAAGAACTGTCATCCAAGGTATCGTCATTATTCAATTATGTTTTCATATTACTTTCACTTGATTTTCCTTTTATGCATGAACTTGGCTCAATTTCTTTTACAATAATTTACTTGATTATAATTTGTTTTGTATTGTTCTTTTACTCGTTTTTGGTTGACTTCACTCATATCGCATGATTGCATCACTTCGTCCACATACTATCGACTATCGACTATCGCAGTATCAGGATCACTGCCTAGAAACACGCCAACGCAGTCAGTCCGTGGGCAATGACTCCAGCTGGCACAATCGTCACCTGCAGCAGCAGCAGCAGCCACAGCAACACTCACTGCAACAACAGCTGGCTAGTCCGGCTCAGAAGAGCAGCTCATCATCGCCACCACTGGGTGATGTTATGCTCGATGGCGTCCAGTTGCGTCAGCCACGACCACAATCTCTGCTGGCTCAGCAGCAGCGCAAGTCCGCCGAGTGCTGGAAATCGGCGTTGAATCGCAACGATTTAATTAGCATCATCAGGGAGAGCATGGAGAAGAATCGCTTGTGTTTTCAGCTGAATGGGTAAGCGAAAACAGAACAAGGATAATGAGAGCAAAATGTTGGAATTGGGATACAACAATAAGCAATGAACAGCAGTAGATCAAAGCGTTTAAATATAATGTAAATGAGTCTCGGCAATAGCTGAGAACTTCAAAGAAATAAAGCTTCAAATTATGAAGCAAAGCAAAGTAGTTAATGAATATAAACAGAATTACAGTAGGGTACAGACAGAATCGACTGAATTGTTAAAGTAAATTGCCAAAGCAAAAATCTTAAATATTTGCAAATATAAGTACATATTCTATAAGATTTGCATTATATCTCATTCCAAAATTATGAGTATACTTATGTTAGAAAACTTAAATCTACTATAGGAGAGTTAGGTCATCAATATTTATATACTAGCATGTGCACATATCATTTCAAATTTAAATTCAATTCATTCCAATCCTCTTCAACTTGAAAATTAGTATTTGATTTTTAAATTAAATAAAAATAATTATCTAAATTTTATTCGATTAAATTGGACTTGTATGAATATTGTGAGAAAAATGTTTGAGCCTATTTTTAATGTTCAACAAAGGGTATCTTAGATACTCTCGATAGTACCATAGATTATTTCCCTACTGTAAATGCTCTAAGGGTCCTTAGAAGAGTTACTGTGATCAAAGTAAAGTCAAGTTCAAAATTTAAATATAAAATATATGCCCAACTAATGAATTGTAACAGGATAATGCTAGGTACAAAAAATGAATGCAAAATGGCACAAAAAAGCACTCGTTCTGTTAATTAATTATAATGAATTCCGGTCATAATCTGTTGGGTTTGCTGCTGCCGCCACGAGCCAGTGACTCGGCTCCTTTACCGCTCATCCCCTCCCACTCATATGTTAATTAAGCTTATGTTTGAGTTCCCTTTTTTGTACGTTTTTTTTTTATTAAATGGCCAGCTGAGAGACCCTAAACCCTGTCCATATAATCTCACTAATTACTTGCCTTCTGTTTGCTTTACCTTCCAGAAAACCCCAAGCCAATGTGAGTCCCATACGGCAACCGGCAGCACAACAACAACAACAACAACAGCAACGCCAACGTTGCAATACCGGATCGAAAATTCCGACACTAATTGCGAACCACAGTGCCACGCAGCCCGCTCAGTCGCCGCTCAGCTGCAGTCCGCCCACACAGTCGCCGCAGCCCAACTGCATCAGCAACAGCAACAACAACAACAACATCGAAGCCGGACACGATACGGTCAACAGCAACAGTATCAGCCAGTATCATACGCAGCAACAGCATCCGCATCCGCATCAGCATCAGCATACGCATCCACAGCCGCATATACCCATTTACCATCAACAGCTGGCCATTAATCCGGCTGTGGTGGCCGCACAGCACAGTCACAACAGTGCCCACAACAAGCTCAATCTGTGTGGCTACGATTCCTTTCTGCATGCCACCATTTGTGGCGGAGGCAACGCTGCCGCCCACTCCCCGCCAGCGACGCCCAGCAATGTGGCCACCGTACAGCCCATACCCAAAAAGAGTAGCTCACACCCCAAGCCCGGCCAGGGCTACCAGCGCTTGGAGCAGCAGCAGCAGCAGCCGCAGCAACGTGGCAGCAAGGATTACAAGAACTATGGCAATCTCATCTATGCCAAGCTCAGCGAGCAGCTGCAGCAAAAGGAGCGCGAACAGCGTCGCCAGCGTCACAAGCAACAGCAGCAGCAACCACAGCCACAACAGCAACAGCCACAAAAGTCCAGCATGCCCCAGGAGCACATACGTCCGTCCACCTCTAGCTCAAGTTCGGGCGGTTCGAAGATTTTTGGCGATGCCCTGGAGTGTGCCCATCTGCTGGCCAGCGAAGAGGAGGAGCTGCCACCCAGCCCACTGCTGACCAGCACTCCCAGTAAGGTGGTCTCTACGAACACGCTGATCGATCTGAACGATGAGGTGGGCGAGGCTGTGGCCGAGGCAGTCACCACCAAGGATGTGGCCGACGAGGCAGCTGCCATCGCTGATGCTGATCTGGATACGAGCGCGTCCAGTTCCATGATACATCGCTATGTGCACGAGCACATACACCATCACTACCATCACTTCAAGGAGCAGAACGATGTCTAGGCGTACACGAACTAGAACTCTAAACTAAATGCATTAATGTGTTGCTTATGTTTCTTATGATTAATGTAGCGCAATTTGTAATTTAATTAGCATCTAACGTACCCAAAACGATATTATTTGTTGTTAGACGAGGCGTAACTGCCATCACTTCTGAGCTCAGATCCCCAACTCTGGCCAGCCTCGTGGCTTCCTATAGCTAATGATAAGATTTTGCGCCTTAACTCAACAGTTTTTGCTTCGCTTCTGCTAAAATCAGCTCAGCCTAGCAAACATATCATTGCTCTATCTATGTATGTGTATAAAACCAGAATAATATCTAGAAATTTGTTGTCTATTATATGAGAAATTTTATGCGCCCAAGAGAGCAACAATTGTCTATAAATATTACGGATAATACTACTATATTATGATTATTACGGTATTACGGCCAACATTTAGGTTAACTATCTATCTTATGTTTATTTATAAATTAAGTACATTTATTATTAATTTAGCAAGCAACAAGACACGCAACAATGCAACAAAACCTACAACTAAACCGCAAATCAATTAGTTCAATTTTTATTTCGCTTTTACTTTTATTATACATTAGTTCTACTGTTTACTTTTCATCATTTAATCAATCAATCAACAAGCACAACAACTACAACAACAACAAAATGAATGCATTTAACTCTTATTTAAATAAAAAAGACTGATTTCCAATTAAACAATATATTAATTATCTGCATACGAATAAATAAATATATATTATATTATATATATAGAAAATTTATGACAAATACTAAATAAATTATTGAAATGCTAAAAACTATCCAAAAATGTAATTTTATTGAACGATCAAACTATACTAAACTGTCTGGGTGAATGTGAAAGAATGTTATAAATATCACTTAGATACTAGTTAATTCCCGTCTGACAAAGTGTGTAGACGCAGGGCGTGAAGTATAGGGTACTTACTACATGTCATAGTTCATTTTTAGAAACTCGGAAAGCTACAGTCGGGTGCAACCGACAACCGTATAAAAATCGAACACAAACTTGATCTGGGCATCTAACTGGCAAATATGATGTCTCTAGCTCTTACAGTTTACGAGATCTAGGTGTTCATACAGAAGGACGGACACACAGACGGACATAACAAATATATATTCATAATCAAGGCGATGAGCTCAGTCGATGTAACCATATGCGTCAGTCTGTCTGTCTGAATGAGAACTTTGATCTCGCACACTATAAGAGCTAGAGAAGCAATTCTTCTTTTGTTAGGGTCCTGAATGGCCTAAATAGCTCAAGTTTACTTCTGATATATCGGATATCGCCTCCCTATCTCCCTGCACATTAATTAAATGTTCTATTAGCAGAAGGCACAGTTTTAGAATATAGTCTAGAATGCTTAGAATATTTCGTAGGATTTGCAGTCAAATCGTATAGTAAACACCGGCGATATTAAGTTTTCAAGTTTCTATACTTGGGGGCAACCCGCATGCATACGTTCAGTGTGTATGCGTGTGGCTTTGCGATTGCGGATACATATGTATTTGTGAGTATTTGATAGCGTGTATGTATGTGTTTGATCGCGTATATTTTCATGTGTACAAATATGACGGGTTCAAATATACAGGGTCTTATACTGTGGCGTCCGACTAGTAGTACTACTTTAAAGCTAGCTATATCTAATTCGTGGCATTTTATTTCGAAAAACGAATATAAAACATTGATTCATAAAAATATTAAAAATTTCTATTAAAAAACATTAATCAGATAATTATAAGAAGAGTATTATTAAATTTAGGAAGAAAACATTAAATTATAGAGGAATATACTATGGAGTCATATAGAGAGTCTTCCTATAGCTTATAGGTAAACTATTTCCAAATTCAAACAGACATTCTGCATATTATTACGGAACGAGTTTAAATTAATAATGAAAATGTTTCTGCTCTGTGGAAATTTGTAAACTAATAGACTAGACCATTAAGTACTAAATAAGATTTTATATTCAAGATTTGGCAGCTGAGGGAGCCACGGAGAGTGCGGAGAAAGAGTGGTAAAAAGAGATGTGTAGTGAGAGATATGTATTAGACGATATGAGGAGAAATGTTTAGCAACAAACCGCGTATTGTTCGGCTGGCGTGAGGCGTCTCGGCACAGGGTCTAATTATAAATCGTCGTGCGCCAAGTGACATGGGTCGGAGATTGAGACCGAACAGAGGCAACAAAAGAAAAATTAACTCGGCGGACAGTAGACAGAAACAGAAATTGTTTGGCACTCCGTCGACTCGGTGAATTTTCATTACGCAAACAGCGGGAAATAGAGAATATTTTGTGTGTGGACCAGGAACAGGTGACGTAGCAAGGATTAGGGGATGACGCAGCCATCACGTTGCGCCTACTGTCAGGCGCATGCCACACAACTGTGCGCCGGGTGCCGCAGCGTGGTCTACTGCAGTCGGGAGCACCAGAAGGAGCACTGGAAGAGAGGGCACAAATCCGAATGCAAGTGCTATGAGGTGGCCACCAATGAGCTGCTGGGCAGGTACATGCGTGCCACACGCGACGTCAAGATGGGTGAGCAAATACTGCTAGAGGCGCCGGTGGTGCTGGGCCCCAAGGTGGCATCGGTGCCACTGTGCCTGGGTTGTCATCGGAATCTGTTACCGCCGGAGAAGCCGGCGCGTGACTTCTACAAGTGCAGCGCCTGCAGCTGGCCGCTGTGCAGCAAGGAGTGCGAGCGATCCGAGTACCATCTGGACGAATGTCGTCTGATGGCCGGCAGCAACTTTCAGTCGAAGATCACGTACAATGCGGCGGATGCTGAGCACAAGGAGTCCGCCTACTGCGTTATCATGCTCTTGCGCTGTATGCAGTTGAAACAGTCCAATCCCACAGCCTTTGCCCGCCTCAACGAGCTGCAGGATCACCTGGAGGAGCGCGCCCAAACACCGCTCTACCAGGTGCTGCGCGCCAATCTGATAACCTTCATCAAGACCGTACTGGGATTGCGTGATTGGTCCGACGTGGACATACTGCGCATCGCTGGCATACTGGACACCAACGCCTTCGAGGTGCGTCAGTTGAGTGAACGGCGTAAGGTGCGAGGCCTGTACCCGACAGCAGCCATGATCGCCCACGACTGTGTGCCCAATTTGAGACATCGCTTCGACAATGACTTCAACATCATTTTCCTGGCCAATCGTAAAATTGCCAAGGGCGAAATCCTGAGCATATCCTACACGCAACCACTGCGGAGCACCATACAGCGAAGGGTGCACCTCAAGCAGTTCAAGTGCTTCGATTGCGCCTGTGCCCGGTGTGCAGACCCCACGGAACTGGGCACCTTTGCCGGCTCACAGATGTGCGGCAAGTGTAAAGTAGGCAAGGTGAGCCGGGCGAGGGTACCCAACCATATAGACATCATGTTTAATGATTTACTTTAACTAGATGATCTCCATGAATCCACTGGAGAACACCTCGAATTGGCAGTGCCAGTTGTGCAATGTTAAGCAGTCCGCCAGGGAGGTGCTTACCCAGGATGCCAAGCTGCAGCAGAAGATTGAATCAGTGGATAAGACAGCTCCAGCAGCTCTAGAAGATTTCATTTATCGCCATCGCGTGGAGCTGCATGAAACCAATACGCACGTACTACAAGCGAAATACGCCTTAACTCAGCTCTATGGCATGGCCCCTGGATTCAGCATGGAGGGTAAGTCACTTGGCGATCTAAACCAGACTCTTTTTCATTGTGTACTCCCACAGAGCTCAGTGAGAAGTCGCTGCAGCGTAAGGTGGAGCTATGTGAGGAGCTGCTGCAACTGTCGGATCTGTTTGACGGTGGCTGGAGCATATTCCGGGGCAATTTACTGATCGACCTTGAGGAGGCAGTGGTGACACAGGCACTGCGTCTGGAGAACCTAAGCGAGTGTGAGGCAAAGCTCAGACAAGCCGCTGACCTGCTGCAGGAGATAAAGAATATAATGAAGCATGAGCCGGAAATGCAGCCATTGTTGGTTGAACGCCAACAAGTTTTAGATACGGCATTAGAACGCTTTGCCACTATTGAAGAAGAAATGTAAACTTTTTACTGAATTAATTATTTAGAAAATAAAACCAGAAAAAAATAAAAAGTAAATACGGCGCTTAAATTCAAATTTATATTTCAGATGGTTGGCAACGCGCACACTTGGGTGAGTGCGATTAATCGATATGCAGCCACATTACCACTGTAAGCAGGGTTGCCAGCTGTGCTAAAAGTAGTGGTTTTTCTTGTTTTTATTGGAATTGGTTCTCGTAATCACTTAATAATTAAAAAGTGTGCCAAAAATTAATTTAAAAAAAAGGACAATAGACTAGAAATCATTAAGCATTGTTACAGATAATTTAGTAACTTTTATAACGACAAATTCTCTAACAAAATTTTCATTTGAAATTCGAAGTTAGCGCACTCTGTTAATTTACATAACAAAGAAGAAGTAACAATGTCTTGGTTCCATCTCCTACAACAAGTCCGTGCGTTCCGGTGTGGACGCGAACTCAAACAGGTCCGCGACCAATGTGTGGTGTTGGTCGAACGAAAAAGGTAAACAAGGCAAGTTGCATAAAAGACAGAGCACACAACAGAATTTTTGAATTGAAGCGCGAAACTAACATATTATCGCAAAGTGCAGGGGATAGGCGGCACAAAGTCTGCAAAATATTGATCAGGATGACCAGCGAAGTCGAAAAAGACACTATGTCTGTCTGTCCGTGCGCTGATGAACGCATCGATCTCAAATTGCTGGATGCCACGACCCTGTTTCGTCCAGAATTCAAGATAAATAATAGCAAGCGCAAATTTGAGCATTGCCGTTCATCAAATACTTATTGTGTAGGACCATTATTAATCTCTTAGGAAATTGGCATTAAAATCGTTAACAGGGTGCAATTCGCATAATAAAGGGAACCAATGAGTCTTTTTGGCGCGCAAAAGAAAGTAAACAAAGGTCAACTAAATACTTTCACGCAGTGCAGTTTAGCCAAGTGCAGAACCTAAGTTAGCTAAATTCACAACCAAACCCGAACAGCTCCTACAATAGCCTTCCAAATATCTCATTTAAATACTCTTCAGATAGCAAATAAATCTGCCTTTGAGGGCACCAGAGGAAATTATATTATTATTTATATATATTGCTTGAAATAGATTTATACTTAAGGGCCAATTTAATAAAATAAAAAAAAAAAGTGTCATTGTGCCACCACATAAAAAGTGTAAATTATGGCACAAAAACGCCAAGTGTGGCAAGCTCGAACTATACGACTTTCTTATCGAACCAATGTCTATCGATAAAGCAATTTATTTGTTTTCACGTGTTGCGCATGTTGGATTTTATACATTAACTTAATTCCTTACAAACTACTGAAATGGATGTCGTAAATGAAGATAAGCAGACTGACCTCAAAGAACTTATTGTAGAGAATGAGCCAAAGTCAGAGCAACCCGCTGAAAATACTGAAAAGACGGAACAAAAAACAGAAGCCGGCAACGGGTTTGAGTACCTGGAACGCAATGAGTTTACATCGGAAATTTTTAAAATCGAAGTTAAAAACCTGGGCTACTTTGGCATAGGCGTAAGTTGTTGCACTGTGAGCAGACATTTAGTTACTATTTGATATTTGCAGGAGTTTAAAAAGCTGTTGAAGAACACACTCAAACTGGACATAACTAAAATCAAGTCGCCCACTCACAAGGAATTTGCATTTGTCTGTTTCCGCAGTCAGGCAGACCAGGAGCGAGCGCTTGAAACGCTCAACGGGTATAAGTGGAAAGGCAAGGTGCTGAAGGCACTGGCTGCCAAGGCATCTGCGGATCCGCTGTACAAGCGGCGTGGCGAAGAGCAAGCCGGTGAAACAAAGCCAAAACGTCAACGCACTGCAGTAGAGGCTACTTGTCCGCTGTCAGACTTGCCTTATGAAAAGCAGCTGGAACAGAAGACGGAGGAGATGGCAGCTCTGCTGAAGAAGTACACACAGGAATTGCGTCGGCTCAATGGCGATGCAAAACCACATATAGACAAGTTTAAGTTTAATGGTGTGCTGCCATCGCCAACTGTGGATGGGTATCGGAATAAGAATGAGTTCACAGTAGGCAAAAATGCCAATGGAGAGGTTGTTGTTGGCTTTCGCCTGGGCAGTTACAGTGATGGATCCGTTGAGGTGGCCGAGGTGCAGCAGTTACCACATCTGCCCGAGCAGGCTAAGTGGGCAGCACTCAGTTTTCAGCAACTGGTCAGACAGTCCAAGTTTCAGCCCTTTAATCCTATGGGCAATGAGGGCCACTTTCGACAGCTTATGGTGCGCACATCTAGTGCCACAGGGGAACTAATGCTAGTCGCAGGCATATACTCTTCCAATTTGAGCGAAGCTGAGCAATTGGAGCTGCAGCAGGAACTGAAGGAATTCTTTGGGAAGGCGGAGCAGAATGTCACACATAAATGTACCTCGCTTTACTACCAGGATGTTAAGCATCGGGAAGCGGGTCAAATGATTAATCCCGTCACACATCTGTCGGGCAGCACACACATAACGGACACTATACAAGGTCTACAATTTCGCATCAGTCCCCTCGCCTTCTTTCAAATCAATACAGCTGGAGCAAACGTACTCTATCAGCAGGCCATCAATCTGGTTGCACCTACTCAGGACACCACTATGCTAGATATATGTTGTGGCACTGGCACCATAGCTTTGGCATTTGCTAAGCATTGCAAGCAGGTCTTGGGAGTGGAAATTGTTCCCGATGCCATTAAGGATGCGGAGTACAATGCCCAGACTAATGGCATTAAAAACTGTAAATTCTTTGCGGGCAATGCGGATGATTACATCAAGAGCATGGTGAAGGAGGCACTATACGAACAGGAGCCGGGCAAGCCCATCGACTTGATAGCTGTAGTAGATCCGCCACGAGCTGGATTGCGTAAGTTCTAAGCCCGCCGCTCTAAGTGGGATTAATTTAATTCATTTACTTAATTTTAAGCATGAATTGAATTGTATTTGGCTTTAATTGAATTATTGCTCTCTTTAATTACGACACAGACAATCGTTCCATTGCCGCCATACGCTCAGCGAGCGCCATCAAGCGTCTGGTGTATGTTTCCTGCAATCCTCATAGTGCCAAGCGCAATTTTATTGAGCTGGCCCGTCCCGAGTCGAAGCACTACAAGGGAGAGCCCTTCTATCCCAAATCAGCTGTGGCTGTGGACATGTTTCCACACACAACACACACAGAACTGGTCCTACTATTCGAACGTGAATCAAAACCTGAGGCAACAACCGAGACAAAAACTAAAGGTGCAACGGAAACAACAACCGAGGTAACAACTGAAGTTGCAAAGGCCGCAACAACCGAGACCACGATGGATACTACAACTGGAGCTGCAACGGAGGCAACAACGGACACAGCCGTAGAGTCTGCAGAATCTGCGACAACAACGTGACATCTTTCGGTATAGTTGCCATGGCAGATTACTATACCATATACGAGTGCTGATAATGTTTTTATTGTTGCAGTTGCCGCTCTCGCTATCGCCGTGCTCTCCGCTGCTGCTGCTTATCACGATGTTGCTGTCATCCATCATTGGACTCTCTTTGTGCGACTGCGGCAAGCGACATTTATTGTTTTAAATTGATTTAATTGTATTTACGTTGTTCCGGCGTCTGGTGTGACTACTGACTGACCACCGACTAGTGACTAGTGACTTCCTATTTAGTGACACTCTCGATTCCCTGTCGTCAGTCCTTTGCGTACACCCGTGGCGTATGAGCGTGTTAACAAGTGTATTGTTACGGTTCTTACCATATAAACAGATTGAAAAGTGTTGCAGTTATTCAATACGACAAGATGTCTGAGCAGGTAGATAAACCTGATAATTGCATAAATATTGTATTAAGTTCAATTAAATTAAGTGAATAAACATAATGTTTCTCATTTATGTCCTTATACGATATGTATAGATATCAATTGTGAAGGGAAGTGAAAGAAATTGCTCTAAAGCGGAGCTGTTATTATAATGTGGAAATTGGAGAAGAAGTATGTCAACTGAGGAACATTTAAGCATAATTAATTAGTTTTAATTTTTAACTGTATGTATTGTATGTATTCCAAGCACAACTTCCATAGTATAATACTTATACTTATATTTTCTTTATCAGCTTCTACATATGTTAGTCTTAGTAGATTCTTATCAAGATGCTTTATTCACCGCATTATCGATTTAAAATGTAATCGCAAAATAAATCTTATCAGTACTCATACTGAGAGGGCAAGAAGATTTACACAAGGAACTGCTGATACGACTTTGAATTTAAACAGTTACTAATGGTATATTTAGCAATAGTAATCAAAATATTATATTTCGCGTGCAACTCATTACTTTGTTTACATTTGAAATGAAATGTATACAATGTTACATGCAACAATGTCTGATAAACAATAGTAAACAACTTACAGCCGTAGCCATAGAGACGATATTATATGATATCAAAGTTTATAGTATATATGTAATTGCGTAAATATTGTTGTTCATGCCAAGGAATCAGGGGGAAATGCGAACAGCAGTAAACAAGTAAACGTGACTAATCACATGTTGTATTGTAGTTAAACATTTTTAGAATAGTCTCTCTCCACGCGTACACATACATATATGTATGTTGTGGGTAAAATGTGTGGATGTGTGTATAGTATGTTCACAAATATTTATAGCTACAAAACTAATTAGAATAAGCTCTGCAAATTGAACTTTGGACTCAGTGGGCTGGTGCTGTCTGCCTTTATAGCGCAGTGGTTTTAAACACAATAACAAGTGAAGTCAATAAATAAGCCGCAATAACAAAAGAAAATGTAGGAAAAACAAATGCATAGTGCAACGACGATGTAAATACAAAGATGTGGTAATCGAAGGAACATAAACAAAGCAGATAGTGGCAGCATTTCAATATATGTATGTATGTACATATAATTTTAAAACGATTACGATCGTTGGCTGCATTAGAAAATAAACCTTGACCGCAAAGCTTTTTCAAATTCGAAGCGATTTGCGCACGGAAAAGCTTTCGCATCAAAATGAAACGTCTGTAGAGGTACAGAGTTGTTGTGTTATCAACTTCACGTAAACAAAACAACAAGGAAAAACAAATGTTCACACAACCGACGCAAACCGGTTTGGGAGAGCGTGATTGAGAGAGACTGCCTCGCTTGCAGTGAGAAAAAGCTCGCGTCAGCATCACAAAAACAATTGGCATGAGGGGCCTGGCAACGACGAAGACGCCGCCCCACTACAACAGCGCTGTTCACGTGCGCAGTGGCAGCGACGTCAACGTCTGCACACGACCGACACGTTTCACTGAGAGGGTTGGGTGCGAGATTGACAGGTGGCGCGCTCTTTTACTCTTGCGCTCTGTTCCCTCTGCTGTTGTGATTGTTGTTGGCATCTTGTTTCCGTTTCGGGTTTTGAGCTTTCGAACAGCGCCCCCTGCGCGTGTATAGTGGCAACAACAGTGGATAAGCTCTATACAAATATTTGTTTGTCGTGAATACTCTATAGTTGAGCTTGGGTGACTAACATATTAAAGTGACCTGAATAGTTAAATAAATAATTAATTATAAATAATTAATTATTCACAATATTGAAACAAATGTAGGTAAGTACTATATTGATATGTACAATATCAATATTATTAGAAAGGGAATTGTTATTAATTAATTATTACAACTAATTACAAATCGATAAGAATTGCAAAGGAAATGATAAATGAGGATACTTATCGTAATTTAATAATTAATTCATTATAAACAAAATATTTATTGAATTTAAAATTTTAATTGTGTGTTAAAATTCACATTTTGGATCCACTGTGCCATGTCACAAATTCGTATTCTTTGTTTACATTTTCTTTGTATGCCTTTATTCCTTATCGGAATTATATTGAGAGCATTGTAAAGTCAGCTAGAGAAGTACACAATACACAGGTATACACGTTTTATTGTCGTGTTGTTGCTGTTGTTGTTGTTGTTGTTGCTGTTGCTGCCAGCTGTGAGGCCAACAGCATTTTCAAAAAAGCCCAAGCAGCAACTGTACCCGCCGAAGTTGAAAACCAAAACAAAAATCGCCAACGTCGCTGACGCTGCTGAGCGGACAGACAGACAGCCAGACACACATAAATACTACGAATACAAATACTACTACGAATGCGAACACACATACATACATAACATGAAGACTGGCAGCTGAAAGCTCGCCGCACACGAGGTATTCGATAAAAGAAATCGTTTGAATTGCGCGTACAACAGTTGCGGCTGCAACGTCGGTACGTCCAGAACGTCCAAGTTGGAATCAAAACAAGATACAAGATACAGAAGGATATTGAGAAATACCCATACAGAGAGAAGGAACTCCTGCAAAAGAAATACTATACAAAATGCTGGCATAGCAAAAGCCCAAATAATGCGCATTGTCGCGTAGTGCAAAATCAATACAAAACAAAGAAATAACAACTGTGATAACTCTATAAAAGAATTATAATTTTAATTTAAATTTTTCTACATTTGTTGTGTTGAAACCTCGCAACTTATAAAATCTAAAATGTCTGTGCCAATGCTGTTGACCCCCCTGGAGGCCCAGATGTCAGAGGAGCACATGCAAAATGTAATTACACACATATAAATATTATTATCTTAAGTATATAATTGCTGTGGTTCGAGTTTATACTGAGTTGACAGTGACGTCGCAGTGCTACGTCTTTAGTCGAACAGAAGGTCGTCTAATTTTGCATTTCTTCTCCTTATACAACAAAATCAATAAACTGTAGAGCTGCAGAGTCTACACATGATAGGGGATAGCCAAAAACTATTGTTTAAACGAATTTCAGCGGAATGTGAGAATGTGTGGAGTATCTAATAACACACAAAGGCGTTACTTTCTCCTAGTTTTGCTCTAGACTACATATGATATCATTTCTAATACAGTAAACAGGAACTCGATAGGTCGGTTAGCTGCTGACTCATTAAATCAGAATGTGCGGGTACACTCCCTTCCCTCTGGTGAGTTGAAAGCTCAGCGAGTACTGCCACATGTTGCAAACAGTGTCACGTCACGTGCCAGCACTCCAGAGTGTACTCAAGTTGTTGTGGTTATCGAGAAATATTCTTCAATAAAATATCAATTATTAGTGCTTAGATTACACAAATCAAATTGATTTACTCAGCCCACTTCAGGCTAATCACCACAACAGTAGAAGCTGATAAGCAACAAGCAAGCTGAAGTCGCTGCTGCTAAGCAGATGGTAAAACAATGTGTGCTACGCATAAAACCCAAACCCAATTGCGAAAGCTCTTCACATGAAATTTCCCACAACAAACAACATCTGGGCGCACTCCACCCTCTCAGCAACAAAAGCTCTCAGAGAGAGAGAGAGAGAGCTTTTAGTGCCAACACGTGCCAGAGAAACAAGTAAAAAGTCGAGTCAACATAATAACATTTCAACAGAATTTGAATCAACAACTCATAGAAAATATTCGTAGGTTTTCATTTGTTGTTTTCGCATTGAGAACTATGAATTAGCTGTAGATAAGACGGTGCCAAATACTTTACTGTTGCTTCGTTTGCCAAGGCTATGCTAATTGTGCCAAGAGCGAAACGAGCCCCAACCATTTGATTGACGTAAGGCGACCAAAAATACAAAAAACTATAATGAGCTAAACTATAGGGTATGGAAAGTATATCCTACCCAATAGTGCAGAAATTTCGCAATTTCTAGTTGAGGTCTCGAACACGCGACTGTTGCCTCTCTGCCTGTTGCTGTTGTTTTGAGTTTTTCTAATTTATTGCCAAAATAGTCGCTCGTGTCGGCCGTTTCGCGCAGTGTGGGCGTCCGCTTCTGGCTAAAGTGTAATAGATATTTTCTAGTATTTGCCGTCACTGTTAATCAAAATACAAATCGTACCACAAACACGTGAGACCGTGCAGCTCCTCCACAGAAAAGGGAGAGGATACTTATACTTATACTTGTATACTATATGGGTTCAAATTTGCATAAATTACTGCCATTACGATACAGGTGTGAGGGGCTGGCATTTGGGGTCAGCTTATATGGTCGAAATATCACTACTATTAGTGCCAGTTGCATCACCAAACGCTCTTCACGACAGCAACAAAGTTGCCTGAAACGCGCGCGTTTTCACACACAGGTAAAAACGCGCGCGATTGCTAAGTATCAACACATTTGAAAGCAAATATTTTGAAATTTCGCAGATGAAGGTCGAAAAACACAACTGACTAATAGAGAGAGACTAGGAAGCTGGTGCTATATTTCGTTATATAAAGAACATTTCGCTATTTTTGTTATATTTTCAATATTAAAACGATTGAATTTGCCTCTTAATCTCCAAGCACGTTTATGGCGCTGTTTATGATTTCATAAACAGTTTATAGTTTAATTGTATAAATAGTTTAATTCTAATCTGTAGATCTGTAGACTGTTGACCTCTGAGAGGGGGCAACACGTGATTCTCTTTGCACGAGCTGAAAGAGCGCGTTTTAAACCGCCTCTGATAAGGCGCGATCTATTTTGCTACGAATCAAAAATCAAACTACAGTTGTCTGTGTGTGTGCGTGTGTGTGTGTGAGTGTGTGTAGCGCTTATCAAAGAAATGACACCCGGTTGTTGGCGTTTATTTGACCCGCTGTCTCTGGCTGGGGCTCAGTCAGTCGGTTTTTGTTTGCAATTCAAAGCAGTTCCACATCATGCTCGACTCTCGACTAATCCTTGGCCTTGTGGTCATCTCTTGTGTCTTACAGTGTGCCTCCTATGTGGAAGCTGCCGCGGCTATTACTGCAGCCAGCTACGCCACTGGCAATGAACTCTTGGAGTCCACGCCCAGCTGCAAGCCCGCGCTGAGGCAGTTCACTGTGCAGCTGGAGAAGCCACTGGCGGCTGAGGAGCAGCTGGGTCTGACTGGAGATGCCAAGGCATTGGGCGAATGGCAGCTGTCACGCTGCGTGCCACTGGAGCGCATCGAGGAGCTGCGCTGGCAGACCACAGTGCGACTGCAGTCGTGTCGCCAGCTGGAGTATCGTTACTTTGTCTATGTGGAGGATGCAGCGGGTCACAAGCAAATCCGTCGCTGGGAGACGCACTTCAAGCCACGCATGCTGCCTCCATGTGTCGAGGAACAGTGCAGCTCTCAGCTGGACGTCTTCGGCATGGCCCAAGGGAATGAGCCGACATCACAGGTGCATCGCGGCTGGCTGAATCATGAGGTCATCGTTCAGCTCAAGTTCAATGGCGAAAAGATGTTCCAGGTGCACGACATTGAGACCTTTGATCCACAGCATGTGCAGCTGAAGATTGTGCCCGTGGAGCAGGCCAGTGGCCTCGCTGTGGAGTACTCCAAGCAACAGTATGGCCAGAGTCAACTGCAACTGCAACCGGAACACGGAGTGCCCTACACAAAGGGCGACATTGTCATCTTTCACATCACATTGCCACTGGACCGCATGATGCTGCAGAGCTTCCGTCTGGAGTGTTACGGCTTGGACCAAACCCTGCTGGGTAACGCCACTCTCAGCGCAGCCCAGTTGACGGGTAGCGAGGGATTGCTCCAGCTGCACATCAAGTCCGCCAAGCAGGCCGAGGAGACACTGGCTCGCCTAAGATTGCCCTATGTGCTGGTGCAACCGTATCTGTACTCGCCACTGGACTTTAAGACCACATATGCCCACTACTGGCCACGCAGTTGGCCCAATCTGGATGTGGGCCATCGCGGCAATGGCAAGAGCTACATTGCCGAAGCTCCGCTGGAGCGGGAGAACACGATTGCCTCATTCCTCAGTGCTTATGCTCATCATGCCGATATGATAGAGCTGGATGTGCACTTGACCGCCGACGGTATTCCCGTGATCTACCACGACTTTGGACTGCGCACTGCCCCGCCCGGCAAGAAGATTGAGAAGCCCGATCAGCTGGAGTACGTGCTGATCAAGGACATCAACTATGAGCTGCTCAAGCGTTTGCGTATTTTCTCTGTGGTCAACGGCAAGGTGTTGGAGTATCCGGCCCACAATGCGGAGCCACGCTTCGAGCATCGTATCTTTCCGCGTCTGGTGGAGGTGCTACAGCAGCTGCCCAGATCCCTGGGCATCGATGTGGAGATCAAGTGGCCACAGCGTCGTCAAGGAGGCGGATCCGAGGCGGAACAGACCATTGACAAGAACTTCTTTGCCGACCGTGTGCTCCATGAAGTCATACAGTATGGCTGCGGTCGCCCGCTGATCTTCTCCAGCTTCGATGCCGATATGTGCACCATGCTGCGCTTCAAGCAGAACATTTTCCCGGTCATGTTCCTCACGCAGGGCGAGACCAAGAAGTGGCAGCCCTTCAGCGATCTGCGCACCCGCAACTTCATGGCCGCCGTCAACAACGCTCAGGCCTTCGAATTGGCCGGGACAGCACCACATGCCGAGGATTTCCTAGGCAAGAATGCGGTCCAGATGCTGCAGCGGGCACGGGAGCAGGGGCAGATCGCTGTCATCTGGGGCGACGATTGCAATTCCAAGGAGCGTGTCAAGTATTTCACAGAGATCGGGGCCACCGCTACCTGCTACGACCGCAGCGATCTCTACATGCCGGAGACCAAGCAGCGAGCCTTCTTCAATTCCAGCGCATTGCTCGCCGAGTTCGAGGGCCAGTGCAGGGTCTGAGCAGAGGAGGAATTCTTCTAAAGGGCGGGTAGTCTTAGGCTAAATCTTAGGTTTAAATCAATTCAATTGAGTCCAACTTACACGAATTTTGTAAATAATTTTTGCTGTTATGAAATTATAAAATATATTATTTAGTTATTTCTGGACACGTGTGAGCTCAGCTGAGGTCTAATTGAAGCTATGCACTAACAGTAGCTATGCCTGTAAATGCTTTTTACAAATGATATTATAAGCAGGAGTATGGGAAGAGTTGTCTAGAAGAGCTCAGGGAAGTTGAAGAATTGTCAAATCAACTCTGTGAACTACTTCCATATCTTCAAATATTATCTACGCTCAGCTATGGTATTTTTAATGCAATCAAAGCGAAAAAATATAATACCACTACCACCACTAATTGAATGGTCTAAAGTAGCTTAAGCACAGCAATAATTGAAAAAGACGACGGGAATGTAACAACGCAAAAGAACGCTTTAATTTTAAATATTTAATACAAAAAGATACCTCTAAAAACACAACATATACAAATAGAAACCCTTTTTAAAATATACACAATTATATGTTACAACATTTAAAAAATAAACTGAGATATTTAATAGGAAGATGAAGAGAAACAACAAAAGAAAATACTTTTCATTCGGAATAATTTATTTAATTTGCTTTGATAATAATTGCCTAAAGTACTACTATATATTATTCAATATAAAAGAAACTCTTATATATTTTAAAATATATACTATTGTTACGAATACATATTATTGCATTGCTAATCGGAATAAATATTAACATGATCTAATATCTAATTTGCCATTAAAGTAATTTATTACTTGACTGACTTGAGATTTAAACGAATCTATAAATTAATGGTTAATATATGCATTTCTTTTGTTCAATAAAAACACCAACCTATAGCTGGAGACAGGGCCTAACCCAAACCCACACCCATTTAGACACATTCGATAAGGCGTTAGTTAATAGGCCTTGACGAATTCTTTAGAGCCGTGACATCGGCAGAGGGACAGGTGAGTGGCGTAAAGTAGAGCCAAAACGATGGGCTCCACTTTAAAATCTGTGTTCTGGGCTCAATTATGGAGAGTTGCGTCTCATTTGCATCGAGATGAAGACAACAGCGACAGCCTATCGCTGCCTTGGGCTGAAATCGGATCTATTTGTGTGTCTGTGGCTGTGGCTGTGGCTGTATTGTGTGTCAGTGTGTGAATTGGGCTACGGCTGGGAATGGAAGTGCCTATACAAAGAGTTTCCAGTGGATGTGGAGAAGGTGAACGGGAGTCGAGTTGATCTTGAACCAGATAAGCAAATTAACGTTTATGCTTCACAGATAAAGGGCAGATGGTGGATCTACGGCACAAATCCCCAGCCAACCGACAGATGTTATTTTGAAGATCGTAAGTGATGATCTCTGCTTTCATTTTTTATTCTTACCCATGCCCATATACATATATATATTTATCCATTCACAGTGGATCTGTATTGGACACGTATTACTCACACGGACTATGACAACTTTGCCGTGGAACTGCACTGCTCTCTGCCCTGGTTTCGTCATCAGAGAGCCATCTATACGCGCCAAATGGTGCCCAGTAAGGAGGTGCTTGCCCAGGTGGAAAAGTATCTCAGGAGTGTGCAATTGACCAGTTCGCATTTTCACCTGGTGGATAAGCAGCACTGCAATAATCAGTCAGAGCAACCCGTTCAGCATTGGCACTTGTCCAAGTATATGCATCTGGATTATAATCCGCATTATGTGAAGCCTCTCGTAATAGACGAAAATATCTGAGCTCCCTCTCTCCCAGCATGGTTCTCACTCTCTCCGTCGCTCACACACGCTGGGGAGAAACTTTCTTCAAAATCGTCAGAGATTAGACATTAGCATAAGAGTATGCCAAAATTTTTCTGGGGCTAACCTGATTAGCTCGTGGTGACTTATTAATCAACCCCAGAGAGTTAGACATACCAGCGTACACTGAGAGAAATTCATAAATCATATTAATATAACTTAGTATCTACAGTTGAGCACATTGTTCCAAGTTAGCCAGAAAATGTACTCTGCTTTTGGCAAATACAATTCTTCAATCTTTTACTTACTCTAAAAATATTTACTCCAAAATAATACAATAAAATTATATAAAATATTAAATACAATAAAATATAAATGTTAGCCAGCTATATCTCCAATCATAGAGTTGTATTGCCAGTGTTGTTAGTAGTCCAATAAGAAAGAAATGCTCAAACTACTATTGCTGAAATATCACCTGGCAGGAGAAGTCGCATTGAGTGAAAAACTAAGTCATTTTAATAGCTTATGTTTATGAAATTACTTGGTATTTTTGTCAGTGCATGCACAGCTGATTCCGAGCCACAAAACTATGCTGAGCATTAAGAAATTCTTTCATTCGATTGTCTGTTACCGCCGTGTTAAGAACTCGATCGAGGAAAGTTGGCATCGTTGTGGTCGGTTACCGTTTTGCCATCACCTTCACCTTCGTCCGAGAGTACGTGTGTGTGTGAGTTCGAGTGTGTGCGAGTGTGTGTGTGAGTGTGTAACTGTGTTGAAAACAAGTTTATTGAGATGACGCTGCTGCTGTTTAATTTGGACAAGAAAGATGAATCGAGTGCTAAAATCAATTAGCATACTCTACAAGCTCGCTTTGTTCTGGCCATTGTTTTGCACGACAGCAACAGTTGCTACCACCGACACCAACACCAACAGCAACATCAGCACCAACAACAACTACAATCAGTACAGAGGAACTGTGAATGAAAGCGTTGTCTTTGGAGCATCACAGCTGCAGGCCTTTAAGGTATTCGACGACGAACGACCCGCTGCGATAACCGGACGCAGTTTTCTCTGCGTGCCCTTGTTTCGCGTCTTTAATGTGGAGCTGCCCGAGGGCAGTCGGTCACAGCTGGCACCGGATGAGGCCATCGCGGTCAGTGGGGATCATTATACCCTGGGCGCCTGGAGCATTGACAAGGCACTGCCGCTGCGTGCTCAGAATGAGCAGCGCACCAAGTGGTATTTGCGCCAATGGATCTGTGCCAGTCGCCGGGTGTACTATCGCTATCTGATCTACTCCCTCAATCCGTCGGGGGAACGTGTGCTGCGCCGCTGGGAGGCGCAGCAAGTGCCGCGTATGCTGCAGACCTACGAGGTCTATCGATCACCGGGTGCGGAGGTCTTTGGTGAGGCATATCCCAACTCGGTGGGCGGCGGGGAGTCTGTGGAGCGGGGTTGGCTACAACGGGAATATGTCATTGAGCTGAAGCTCATCTGGCAGCAGCATCTGATCATGCCAGGGCTGGATGCTCAGCAGAAGCTGCGGCTCAAACTGAAGCCTCTCAGTCTGCTGGATAATGCTCACATTGTAGTCTCTCGTTATGCCTACAATCACTCCTCGTTTCGAGTCCAACCTCGCCTGGGCATTCGGTACCACGAGAGATGCGTCATCGTCTTTCGCATCAGCCAACCGCTGGATGTGGCCAATGCCTTTCGCCTGTTCATTTATGGGGCAGATCCTATCCCAGTGGGCGAAGTGTACATATTGCCCGAGCAGCTTCGTGGCAGTCGTGGCATTCTGCAGCTCGCTGTGCAACGGCATGGTGGGGGTCAGCAGGTCATAGGTCAACTGATGCTGCCCTATTTGGTGGTGCAGCCATTGCCCAGGGCAGCTGCCATCAGTCTGCGCGTGAGCTTTCAGCGCTATTGGCCAGACAATTGGCCCACTCTGGATGTTGGCAATCGGGGCCTGGGCTCCAGCTACTATCAGGCAGACACTGGGCTGGTGGAGAACACGATTGAGAGTTTTCTGGCTGTGCCCAGAGCGAAGGGAGATATGGTGCAGCTGGATGTGCAGTTGACCAAGGATTACATACCCATCGTGTGGCGTGGCTTCGGCTTCTACACCACCAGGCTGGCCAGCACACAGGCTGTTGTGGATCGCTTCGATCTGCGCTACGTGCTCATCCGACAGCTCAGCTATGCAGAGCTCAAGGCCAGTCGCGTCTTCATACTCAAACGCTGGACCCTGCAGGAGTACACTCACCTCAATGTGCGCAATGCGAGCCAATTGCAACGCCTCTTTCCCAGGCTATCCGAGGTGTACGAGGCCTTACCGAGCAGCCTGGGACTGATTGTCGAGATCAAGTGGCCACAACTAATGCAGTCGGGCGTGTTGGAGTCTAGTCAGAGCCTTAACAAAAACATCTATGTGGATAGAATCATAGAAACCACTGCAAGATACGGCTGCGGTCGTCCGCTAATCTTTGCCAGCTTTGATGCCGATATATGCACCATGGTGCGACTGAAGCAGCCCGCATTCCCTGTCCTCTTCATGACCACGGGCAGCACGAACATCTGGGATCCCTACATGGATCTGCGTACTCAGACACTTCTGCAGGCCGTCAACTTTGCCCAGAGCGCAGAATTACTCGGCACAGCAGCGCATGTGCAGAATTTTAGACCCAAGCTGGAGTTGGTGGATCTGGGACGGGATCTGCAGCAGGTGGTCTTCATCTGGGGCAGCGATCTAAGTGATGAGCCACTACTGGAACAATTCCGAGCCGTGGATGCCACGGGCTTAATCTATGACCACATTGAACGTGTAGGACCAGCCCCATGGAAGCGTGCCCCCTTCTTCGTGGCACCGCAGTTGCAGGAGGTGTTCGGTGGCCAGTGCGTGGTCATTGGCAATTCCAGCACGGTGCCGCGAGCTAAGCCGCCAAAGCCAACGATTTGGCCTAAACTGAGATAAGTTTTTTTTAGTTTGAGTTTAAGTGAAATCTTAATATGCTTTAATTAAGTTTATATTAATCGAATTTTATAGAATTAAGTGTGTTTAACTGGGGAATGTGCTGAAAATTGGTGTGATAGAGCTTACGAATTATATTCTTTAGGAGCACGACAATTTGAGTTGACATGTGCAGTTTTGGCAAGCTGATGCCCACCCCATCCCGCACACCACCCGCAAACAAGATTTAAATCTAAGAATTTGGCCAAAATCGTTAAAAATGGGCATCAAGGTGAAAATTTTTACCTTGATCAGTGGTCTACTCAGAGTCCAGATCTGAACCCAATCGAAAAATTAAGCGCTTAGGAGAAAAAACTCTTAGCTACAAACGAATCTCCAACAAAGGGATTGGGTTAGCTTCGGAGTCACATGGATACGAAGTGGTCCAAGATTCCACTCTTTTCTTATTTGAAAACAAAAATTTCAGTGATTGATGCATTGTTAAAGATTTTACAGGCTGAGAAGTGGTACACATGTCTATATAAATTACATATTCAATTTATGGGCGAAACCCCCTAGATAAAAAATAAAATTATACGTATTTTTACTGTCTTTCTTCGTATTTTAATCAGATAAATTTTAATAAATGTATTATATATTTGATAGTTTTGGCAGGGTCAACGATATAAGATTAGAGGAGGTATGAATTGAAAAATTGAATTTCGAAGCAATTAGTTACTATACAATATGAAATCAAATTAAAAAAATTATTTGTATACGAACGGAAAACCTACTTATAATATAATATATAATATTCTTTTTAAAAAATTAAAATATAATTTTATGTATTTATGTAAAAAAAAAAAACTCGAAGGCTACAGTCGGATTCAGCCGTCAGTAGGAAGCCCTGTACTTTCCATTGTACACACTCACGCTAACAAACACTCACACATTCCCGCATATCGTAAAGTCACACGCATACACACTTATGTACATACATTAAGTGCATGCTCGCACTGCTCCCCCCTTGCCTTGTACAGGAATTTGAATCTTGAATATCTCTGGTGTTTATTATCCGATTGGGCCACAATTCACAGCCCAGATTAAGGTCAACATAAGAATATTGTATGCCAAATCAGTTTGTATATTTATAATTGTGGCTGTGGTGGTTTTTCGCCGTTTTTGGGGGAGGGGGGAGGTATCAAAAATCGAATACAAACTTAATCTGCTTGCACTATAGGGGCATCTAGCCCCTAGGTGTTCATACAGACGGGTAGACAGACGGACAGATAGACGGACAGACGGACATGGCTAGATCGACTCAGCTCGTCGTCCTGATCAAGAATATATATACTTTGTGGGATCTGTCACGCCTCCTTCTGCCTGCTACCTAAATTTCTGAGTTGCACAAACCTAATAGACCCTTTTGTACTTTTTTAAAGTACAGGGTCTAAATAGGCTTTATAACTAACAAATCTATTTAAGAATTAAGTTCTTCTTTTAAATTAAAATTTTATTTATTATTTTGTGAATATGTGACAACTTTGCCTAATTAAAATATGTGTATTAATAAAAGGAACATAATATTGAAAACCAATTAATAATGTCCTACATAAAATAGAAATTTAAATTTGAAACTATTAAATTGCGTTAAGTAAGAGGAAGGATAACTTTAAGTAGTCTTATGTTTTGAAGGATCTCAATATAAAACGAATGTTTAGTAAATGTTTATTAAATAAACTATATTTATACAAATCTTGGGGTTTATTTTCATTGTCGTTGTGTGTTCTTATTGTACCAGGTAGTCGCACTTCTTCATAAAACCCATAAATTATAGACACCAAAGAGCATGGGGCGGGGCTTAGAAATTGGAGCAATGGGAGCCACTATAGACCTCCATGAATTCACCCGAGATGCAGGCACTCCCCACACCCATGCTCATCGGCTGGCAAAGTCCCGGCACTTTGCTGGTAATCTCAATGGTGCAGCTGCCCTGTCCGTGTGTCCCGTGTCCATGGGAATTGTGTTTGCTGTGCGCCCCTGGCAGTTTAAGGAAGGATGCCTTGTTGTGCCTGGGCTTCTGGATGGGCTCTTCGGCGAACTGCAGCCAGGCTGGTGGCAGCGAGTGATGCGAACGCGTTGGCTGCGGCAACTGTTCTAGATTCTCGTCCTGTTGTTGCTCCTGCAGCTCTAGTGGCAGCTCAACGGCCTCCACGTCGACGTCATCGTCGGGCACAAGCGGGAATGGTGTGTACTGCGTCTTGGCCTTGTTGCTCGCTCCTTGCTCATTGGCAGCGGAGGCGGCGATTAAGAGTTGTGCGGGGGTCAACTCCAAGGCGTTGGCAATCAGCAGGGTTATGGCACAGCAGCAGAGTAGTAGCTGCAGTGAGGCCATGCTAGTGTAGCTGCTGGAATGGATAGAGTGCTGTCCTTGCTGACGGTAACTCTTCAATTGTTGTGGATCGGCTGCGGTTCCTGGCAGAAATGTGGCTTGGCAGGCACCGAAGTGGCGCTTTTATAGCAAGATACGCACTGCAGCTGCTGGACAGGGACAGTCAATGAACCCAGGGCGCCAATCTCAACAATTGAAATTGAAAAGAAGCCACACACATTCCCACAAAAGGGCGTAATTAATTATGGCTGAGTATACGTTCCATATGACAATGCCGGAATAAGAATGAAGCAGAGCTGGTTACTGGCTACTGTCTAATGGCTATTGACTACTCTCGACTGACTACTGACTATTCCTTGTGGTGCTTCACAGCGACTTTGGCTTGATGAGAAAATTGGAAATCTATTCGCATGGCTTTTTCCTTTTTCCTTTAGATAATCTATTTGATTTCATTTGTGCCGCCTTCCCTTTGTATTTCCGGCAATTATTTTCGACGATGTGCCAATATTGCCAACGGCAAAGCCAACTGCCAGCAACAGGACGCATCGAATGGTGAGAGGGGAAGGCGGGAGATAGGGATAGGGGATAGGGAAGGGGATGGAGCAGCATTACGCGCTAACGACTTCATAAGCATCGTTGCCATGTAATTTCCATTCGAATTGAATTCAAATGCATTCCACATTTTCCATAACAGCCAAAAATTCAACAGCCAAAGGCGGCGGAAATGGCGTTGGCGCCATTTTTAAAAATGGCGCATACGTGTGCGACGTGTTTATGGCAGCTTCCACTTCTCTCTGGCTATCAAACATGACATGGCAAGCAGACTAACAAGCCTAGTCAAAGTCAATAAGCAGAGACACAAGCACAGGGAGGAAGAAACAGCAGCAGCAGCTGGCATATGCCATATTTGAAGCGCAGCTAGGGATAGATAATTAAAAAATACATATTAACAATTTGTGGTTTTAAAGTTGATAAATATAACAGTATATATGTGAGTATTCCACAAACCAAGTAAAGCTAAATCTACTGTCCTTTCCGCACTCATCTTGTACTTTAATCATTCTTCGACTCTGCATCCCTGGTAGACGTAAAAAATTGCCTCACAGGCAGAAGAGAGATATCTGCGTGGAGCGGAAGACCGACAGACAGATAGACAGACGTTCTGTCTTGTTAAGATGTGGAGTGAATAGCTAAGCAAATAATGTGCTTGTATCATAGATGGATAATAGAATACGCTGATTCGTCGCAATCCGTAGATGGTAGAGCACAAGTCCGCACTCCGACTGAATGACACGTGAAATTAATTTAAACTCTCTGATTTGATGCTCATTGATTGGGACGTGGAGGGCAGAATTGAGTTGGCTTCTTGGAAATTGCTGGCTGGGTTACAATTCAATTTGATTATAGCCAAGACGAGCACTTGGCTGAGAGCATAATGGATGGCAGCAATTCGCCTGCCTGCCTGCCTCCTGTCTCCTGCCTAATGACAGTTGGCCAATGCTAAGCAGCTTAACCCTACTGCGGTTCGCCTTCATTTCCAGGTGGCAGGCAGGAGAGCCCAGGTGAACTAATTAAACACTTTTGCCTGTGCCTTCGCCTTTCCTTTACCTTTGCTTCAGCTAATTAGAGCAGCTGTCACAGGCGTAAAGGAATAAAGCATCCAGCGCACAAATAATTCAATTAAATTGCACACAGGAGTTAACAAGAACAACAACAATGAGCAGATGCCTGAAAGAAGTCCTGAGACCGAGGTACAACAACAGCAATTCGCAAATAAGACAAACCGCAGACAACAGAAACCACAGAGAGCAATGCCTAAACATAAACCTCAACCCTAGCCGAAAAACCGCAGTGTCACAACAAATATCAACAAGCTTGAAGCAAATTCAAATAAATTCTGTCAAAACAACCGCAAATGCCAGAAAGCTAAATTCGTAAAGAAAGTATAGACAGATTAATCTGCAAGTGAAGTGAAATAGACGCTCACAGTAGGGTTAAGGAAAGTGACTCAACTAAAGTCCAATTCATATTGATTACGAACATTGATCAATAACTGCATTAGGCAGAACAACTAGATTATTGATGGATCAGTAATTCATCAGTTACACACATTACACGGTTATTGAAATCGAAAAGAAAACACTACTTCATTATATTCTTTCTTATTGTGACAACCGTATCATAACTATCGGTTTACTGTTTCTGTTTTTATCGATATTTTAGACTTCGATATTTATCTAGCTATCTAAGTGTGTACCACGCACCATCCTTTTAAGATACACACAATCGTTCAATACAACTATGATCAGTGATCTATCAATATGCATCCAATGTTTTCAAAACATCAGAAAAATCGATGTTAATCAGTGAAAGCGCTAAAATCGAAAGATAATATATTCGGTTTGCTGATTGATGGCATGAACATCGTTGTTTTATTGATTTACATTAAGTTTTTTATTTAAGTTTGAGCACTAAATTTGAAATTAGTTAGTTAAACTCTAAAAAAACCTAGTAGTTTCACCTAATTCAATATGCAGTCAAAATGCTTAGATCTCGCCAAGTTCAACGGTCGCATTACACACACACATTGACAAATGTCATCCGGTACCGTTAAACAACTCGCAACTGTAAAAGTGCGAAATAGCAACTTGGCCACACTTGATTTCGGGTCTGGGGTCTGGTCTACGTTTGAGTAAAACTTTGAGTTAAGTTAGGGCTCAATTTAATCTTTGACGCGTCGAATGAGCTTGCAGGGTTAACTTTTTTGGTGTCGACAACGATTTAATTTGCATTAAAACGCCTCGCGAGTTATGAGGTAGTGGGGGGGTGAAGAGGGAAACTTTGCCGCGGACAACTACTATTAAACTAAAGTTACGAATGCTTGGCTTATAAGTTCTTCTTTTTCTGGGGGCTGATGTTTCGTGAGCGTGCATACAAATGGGCCATGGATCGAAAGCAGTAGGGGAAGTAAGAGAGCCCCTCGCGTCACCCTCAGTCTCCCCCTTTTCACTGACTAAACAGCTTGGCTGGCATTAAAGCTTTAATAACTTTAGCCGCAAATCAAAGTGGCCCCGGGCTCTCTGCAAATCTGAGCGCCAACAAGTTGCCGCATTGCGTGCCGTCCATTTTTTTATGTCTGCGCCATTTTGTAAAATGACTGGCTATAAAAATGGCCAAAGGACAGAAATCGTTGTTGTTGTTCGCTTGCTCTTTTAGCTGCTTACAAATGTCGACCAGGCTGGCGCTTAGGCGTATGCAGATTGCGAGCAGAGCCAGGTGTTCCCTGGCTAAGCTGCGGGTGCAGTTTAACCCATTAGATGCCATGGATAAATTTCAAATACCCATAAATATGTGTTCTCGTGTAATATTTATATGTTATAGCATACATGATTAATGTCAACAAATAAAAATCAATCTGGATTACAGCTTATTTCCGGACAACTGGCATGCAATGGGTTAATACCACTTTAGGTAGGTAAACATTACAGAGGGTTGTCCCAATGCCCGCTTAAATGTCCCGTTTAAAAGCTTTTAATTTGTATTTTGTAGTGCGGCTTAAGCCTCAAAGAGAACGTTGCACAGAACTGGGAGTGGGAAGTGCCACGAGGGCCACGACCACGCGCCACATATGCATGCCACATGGCTAGCAGATGCTGCCACACATTTTGCACGTCCATTCATTTCTTTCCACCTCTCTCTCGCTTTTGCAGCGCCACAAAAACTATTTAAAAATTAATACCCACTGAATTCCAACATTTTCGCGGCAGTTAAACGACTTTGGGGGGAAATGTGCAGAAGGAGCGACTGTAAACCGTTAAAATACTCTAACATGTATGCCCAGAACCGTTGTGCGCAATGACTGGCACGTCCACACAGGAGCCCGAGACCTTCACACCGTTAGACCCCTCCACTTTCTCCAATTGGGTCAAAGGCAAAAAAAGCGAAAACTTTTAATACTTTTGGTCGATGAACTTGACTGCGCCATAAAGTTGGCCCTTGCGTGGAATCACACTGACGCCTGATGCTTGATGCCTAATGCTCGTAATGCCGATCAACATGAGCCGCCCTAATGCAACTACAGGCAAATAATTTATATGCAGCAGGCGCACAGACTGAGTTTGGCTCGACACTGTGTCGGAGTGATGGAAAGGATGACTTTGGTTTTGATAAGTATCCAAATTATAGCTGTAATATGTTTCTATGTAGATATAATACAAGTAGAACAGCCAGATATCTATACAATGTAGACCGAAAAATTGCAATATGAATCTGTTTACCGATATCTTAGGGTATCTGAGAACTAACAATAGCATCTCTCTTACATCCATCCTCGGCGTAAGCCTTTTCTCTTTTATTGCCTTTTTTTATTTTTCCATTTTGCATAAATTGGTAAGGCAGAATCTGACTAACATATAGCTCGACTATCATCTCGTGCGGTTAAAAGGCTTCGCTCTGGGCCATGTAATTGAAGTGGCCCATAAGTGCGCTGGGTACTTTTTAGAGCCCATAATAAAATGAGCGACAAGTGTAAGCTTTGCCATCATCAACAGTTACAACTGTTTCAACGCCCATCACTCAACAGTAAAGAGAAAACTACACTGATAAAAGTGAAATGTTTCTATTCTAAAAGTTAAAAGTTAACGTTTAGTTAACACTCATCCTACAGTGTGGCAACTGGGTAATACACATTCAAATTATTCTTGGGGTAGCCACACAAATGATTGGCATATCAAATCAAGCAATGAAAACTTTATGACATCAAGCAAATATCTAGTAACCAGATACCAAGTGCTAAATATGATTAAACTTGATCTTGGGCTCATTAAACAGGAACCTCAGGACGACTTTAGACTTCAGTTTGTTCTCATCCTGAGTAAGCAAGACAATTCTTTAGTCTTAGCCTAAATAAGCAAAGACATAAAAAAACGCTCTTTAGGGGTGGGAAAAGCGCAATAAAATGACGCTCCAATTAATAAGCAAACGAGAAATAATGTAAAAAGAAACTTAACTGCATAAAGTAGAATTTTACAAGTAGGGAAAATTTATTTAAATTACTGTAATGTAACATAAATATATAATTACACTGATGAAATTACACATCTCCCAAGCTGTAGTTTAGAAAAAAAGTAAAGTTTTTTGCAAAAATTAATTTAGAGAAATTGCAAAGGTGAGGTAATGCTGTGTTTATACCCTTTTGTCACGGCATGTGTCATGCAACATGCAGGAAGCGCACGTGAGGTCAGCTCTCAACTTCCATATACAGTGGTATACTTGATCAGAATGTAGATCTGGAGATATGGGCTGGTATCTGCCCACAGTCAGACTTTTGGGCGTGTTACCCTCTTATACTCTTTTTTGGTAAAAAAATGTAGGTAGATTATAAATTAAAATACAGAATAGACCATTATTTGGGTCCATCTAAATTAAGTATAAAAAAGAAAACGTTTCATAAGAAATTTCAAATAGGTGCTTACGAATTATATTCTTTTAGGTGCTTAATGACGAGTGAGATGATATCGATTTCTGAAATGCAATCCATTTTCGAATGAATTTGCTTATTCCCAGCTGATTTCGACATCGTCTATACTTTTGTTTTTGGCTTGTTTCTGGTTTTATTGTTGTTTCTGCAATGTCACCACCGTCGGACGGTGTTAGCGACATCTACACAATGGACTTCCGTGCTTTCAGTTTGTATCGGAATTTCACACAAGACGGAACAAGCGAGCACCTAACGCGTTCAACGGGGTCAGATGTAGCTTATACGCCGTGTACCGCATACGTACACCTATACGTATACTTTATATGTACATTACGTATACGTACCGAAACGTATTGTATATTACGTATACGTAACATAGCTGATGCACGCATCATTCGTTGAGCTATTTCGAAATGCTTAGCATTGGCGCTCTTTGTGCTCTGTGTGCTGTGTTCTATATTATATCCGAGTGCTGAGTGCTATATAAACAGCGGGTGTATATACTGGCAGGCATGAGTTTTATGAGCGCTACACTGAGAGAAACCACATTCAAATTTGCTCTGTTATTTAAGTGGGCATGCTTATTATAAGTTTTCTAGATTTATGAGGTCCATTTATCAAGTAACCAGTAAATTCGTTCTAAGCCATTGAGAGTTAACGGCTGAGAAATACCCTGTATTAAATGACTTTTAGATGTTCTTGAGCTCTCCACAATTTAAGGTTGAATGCAGGCCTAGACCTCATCATTTGAATGTGTATGTGAGCCTTGGACCTCCCATGTTTTCCACCCAGCTGGATGTTCATCCGAAAAAGTGATAAGCACGTTGATTAAAAAATGATTTTAAAGAGGAAAGAGAAAAACTAGTTTCATGCAACAGTTTTCCGCACATTTTCCACCCTTGTGAGTTCAGTACATAAATTCACACACACACACACCCACAGATCCGGCACAGTACATAACACTACACAACAATATCCAACACAAAGCGCCCGGCACTGGGTGAAGGACGGACACGGCTTTTTTGGCCGTAAGACCGGCTAGAGCGGGGCGAGGTAGTTTGAGGCAGACCAGGGCAGGGCAGGGCATGGCGTATCATGTTACCACTGTGAGCCACTGTGAGGCAACATACCACACACTCAGTAGTAAAGTAAACCTCAAGGTAGACTCATGCATGTGTGACATAAGTCGGCACCGTAGCCAGCTATCCGGCAAATTGTTTGTGGAGCTGCAATTAAGACGCAACGCCGCACCGATGACAAAGCTGCGACACAAAGTACTCGTACTCACCCCGTAGACCCATAAGTGCGCGCTTTCAAACTACACGGATAATAGTATAACGTATTCCTAATTTACATAAGTACCCACCTAAACCGTGGTTTAGGTCGTAGACATTGGCTATTGGCTTAGCCCGGTGCCATAGCCCAAAATGTTGTGCAGTTGCGGTTGTTTGCAACGAGCAGGCGGTGGCAAGCGACGCAGCTCCTCCGTAGATGCAACCTCATCGAGTCGCATGTCCGAGTTGGCACTGAGCTCCAATGGCCGGCCACACACGGGCACGGAAACTCCGCCGGCCACAACGCGTACTACCAGTCTACTTCAGTTGTTTCAAAAGAAAGGCCGAAAGCATTTTGGACGCAAGTCGCAGCGCAACAGACCTCCCATGCAGGCCGAGAGAAGTGAGTGATATGTATTGTAAGATTGAAATGAATTCTAAAAAGTCTATGTAAATAAGTAAAGTATTTCAGGTGCTAAAACAATTTAAATAAATAGAATAATACTGTACTTATGTGTGTAGCTAGTGAAATAGTTATTAGTATTTTCTATTTTTTCAAGTAATTAGTTTTGATTTTCTTTTTTATATTTTAGGTTTATATGTATGCATAAGACTTGTTTATTACACAATGCACTTGTAGGAATTTTTACTGGTCTTAAAAATGAAAAACCAGCGGAGGCTGTTGGAAATTGCTAGAAATGCTTTTAAAGACCATAATTTTTAATGTCGTATTGTTTACTTCTTTTTGTGAATTTAAAATGTTCTCAAATCGAATTGAACAGCTTACTGTTTTCAATGAATCAAATTGAGTTTCAAATAGTCATATAATATAGAGAAATTCCTACAATTTTAACAAATCAAGCCCAATTATTTGTTCATTACAAACGAAATCGTTGCTCGAATCGACCCAGCTGGTATTTTGTGCGAAAAGTGGTCGATATGTGCTCAAGAACTTTAATAGCTTTAGCGAGAGTGACCCAAGAGTGACCAAAATTACGACTTGTAAACATTTAATTTCACCACTAAGAAAAAGGAAAAAGTTTCAACGAAAAGTCAAAGAATTTTCCACCTTCGGTTTGGTCTAGTTTGTTAGTTAGTGGTTGGAAAATGTGTACAGTATCGTTTGGTATCGTGCCACAAACTAGTTTGGAAAACAATGTCAGACGAATTGCTGCTCTTTTTCCACAGCGTGGACTGACCAAAGGGTGGGCAAATCGACCGTATCTGCCCCTCTTTTAATATGCTCTATGCATGTAAGTATGTGTGTGCCTGTGAGTGACGGTGTGTGTGTGTGTGCGAGTTGGCTTCTTCATTTTAGCATGGTCAAACACAGTAACACAGTGTCACACACAAATGGAAACTGGCACAAAGAGGCTCACAGAGCCAGAGAGAACGGGAGAACCTTTAAAGAGAAATTTTATACGTACAAGTACCAGTCTTGCGTTGGGTTTCGCCTGCTCAACAAAGCAAAATGGATTGTCATCAATTCCTACAAAGGGCTGCGTCATACTTGAGCCACAAAATAATTTATTATAAATCTGATTACTGTAACTGAAATAATAACAAGTAATTACATGTGCAAATATTGTTCTTGACTTCCACTCGAATTTCCGAGCAATTAAAGTAGCAACAAAAAATCGATAAAGAGATTGCAAACAATCTATCAAGTGAATAAAAAGTGAAAAGTATTTATCACATATTATATAATAATGGATGAGAACGGCAAGTAATAATAAAATTAGGCAACTGTAAAGACTTTCTTATAATTACAATAAGTTGTAGAAAACAATAGCTTAAAATGGTTATTTAATTAATAATTTTCTAAAGTAATTTGATTGAATTTCTTTATTTTCTCTTCAGCAATAAGAGCTGCAATTTTTATACAGAAATGGTATCGCCAACACCAGGCACGACAGGAAATGCGGAAACGCTGTAATTGGCAAATATTTCAGAACCTCGAGTATGCCAGTGAGCAGGACCAGGCTGAGGTGAGTTGAGAAAGTCAAGAAAAGTGAAAGGTAAAGGCAAAAGTCACACAAGAATTGCATATACTATGTACATATGTGCAAACACTTGTACTCCTACTACTCAATGGGCATAAGGTCATTCCAAACTGAAAAGTCGATTATGTGCATTTGTTAAGATTCAAAAGTCGATAGCAGACTGCAAAGACATAATGTCTAACGTGCATACACACATGCATATGTGTATAAGTACATCGATTGTCCCCAGTATTGTCTGTGCGTCTGTGCGTCATAATAACCAAAAATGGCAATATAATGTATATGAGAAAATAGCGAAAAGAAATGGCTGTCGCTTTTTTACTAAGATATATTTAACATAGTACTTTATTATACATATGTATGTACACATTACACTTTACATTATTATTATGTTATATTATATTACCATGTTTATATGCTTCATTTGTATTTATTTGGTATTACCCAATCAATTCATGACTATTCACAATAGTCAGATTTAATCAGCAATTACTTCATTTGGAAATACTTTTGCTTAACATTTATTCCTTTCTTTTTAACAGCTATACAAATTCTTTAATGAGCTCATCCAGCACATGCCCCAGGCCGCTGGGAATAGAAACAAGAGCAAGACATCTACATTTGGTAATGAATAAATTCATAAAAACAATAGATAAATAACTATTAATAAAATCATATGATTTCAATTAGTTTCTGTGCTGGAAGAAAGCGATGGTCTAGTCGAGGAAGGCGGAGACATTGTCTCTACAAGAATAGAGATGCCCATGACAAAACATCACATAGAGCTTCTCATCGACATATTTCGCAAAAAGAGAGTATGTTCCATCAGTTACTATAATGATTTCTTGATTGCAAGTTAACCTTTTTTATTAAGGCTAATCGATTACATCCCAAGTATGTGGCTCTGATACTGCGGGAAGCAGCAAAGTCCCTCAAGCAGATGCCTAACCTATCGATGGTCTCGACTGCAGCATCCCAGCAAGTCACAGTCTGTGGTGACCTGCATGGAAAACTGGACGATCTGCTAGTAGTCCTTTGCAAGGTATTCGTATTCTATATGCATAAGTCAGAGTTTGTAAAAAAGAGTTGTTTTTCCTTATACAGAATGGTCTACCCTCCACTTGCAATCCGTACGTCTTCAATGGCGACTTTGTGGATCGAGGGAAAAAGGGACTGGAAGTGTTTCTACTGCTATTGTCGTTGTACCTGGCATTTCCCAATGCTGTTTTTCTGAATCGCGGTAATCATGAGGATAGTGTTATGAATGCCCGCTATGGTTTTACCCGTGAGGTCGAGCGCAAGTATCCAGTGAGTATAAACCACATATATATCATTTATAGTGTAATAAATATGTTTTCAATCCAGCGCAATTATAAACGTTTGTTACGATTAATCGACGAGGTCTATCGTTGGCTTCCATTGGGTTCCATTTTGAATAACCGAGTCTTAATTGTTCATGGCGGTTTCTCAGAAACCACAAGTATTGACATTATCAAACGCCTGGATAGAGGAAAGGTAAGAGATTTGCTAAAAACTAAAGATATTTTCAGTGAACTAAGAAAATATTTATCTCAAGTATGTGTCCATTCTACGACCACCTCTACGAGAATCAGAGCCACTGGACAAGACGGAATGGCAACAGGTATTTTATTAATAATGACCCAAGTCTTTTCTCTACTAAGCTTTGACGAGTATGACCACTAGATTTTTGATATTATGTGGAGCGATCCACAGACCACACCCGGCTGTAAACCAAACACACTACGTGGAGCAGGTGTCTGGTTTGGTCCAGATATAACCGAAAGCTTCTTGGAACGCCATCACCTGAGCTATGTAATACGCTCACACGAATGCAAGCCAAATGGTCATGAGTTCATGCATGATGATAAGGTAAGGCAAGAGATGGGCTGCCATGTTTAGTTTTAACAGATTCTCTTCTCTCCAGGTCATCACAATATTCTCTGCTTCAAACTACTATGCCCTAGGATCCAATAAAGGCGCATATATGCGATTGAACAATCAACTCATTCCCCACTTTGTGCAGTATGTCTCGGCTGCCTCCCAGGCGAAGAGACTCACCTTCAAACAACGTGTGGGCATAGTAGAGAGTGCAGCCCTCAAGGAGCTGGCGGTGAGAATGCGTGAGCACCGGGATCAACTGGAGACAGAGTTCCGAAAATATGATCCCCATGACAAGGGCTGTATAACCATATCGAAATGGTGTTATGTTATGGAAGAGGTAACCAAATTAGGTCTTCCCTGGCGATTGTTGAGGGACAAACTGGCTCCAGGAACTGACAGTCAAAGTGTCAACTATTATAGAACATTGGATTTGCTAGACACTGATGTTATAGTAAGTTGACCTGGTGCACAGTTTAATCCAGTGTAATATGCAATACAATCTGTAGATGGAGGCCGAAGCAGATGGTACGACTGTAATGGATGCCTTGTATGCCAATAAAACTAGCTTGGAGACAATTTTCAATATCATAGATGCCGACAATTCAGGTAATAGATTGACTTTTAGATCCATATTATATTCGGAATAACTAAATTATTCTTATATCCTTCAGGTGAAATTACTCTGGATGAATTCGAGAAGGCGATTGACTTGCTAGTCGCCCACATGCCAGGTGTGTACTCAAAGGCAGAGATGTTGGAGAAATGCCGCATGATGGATCTCAATGGGGATGGCAAAGTGGATCTGAATGAGTTCCTAGAGGCATTCAGGTTGAGCGATGTGCATAGAAAGCAACAACATGAGGCGGACCTACGCAAACGCTCAACGACCAGAGCCTGCATTAATCAACCTCCCTCGGAGTCTGTGACAAAACTGGCGAATATCATATCGAAAAACACTTTGGTCATCGAGCAGGACATAGATCCGACGGACTGTGAAGCTAAAGTTATCAATCCCAAATAACGAGAATATTAACTAAAGAAGTAATTACAATGCTAAAGCAAATGTTTTCCAAACTCTTCAGTCTTATTTGTAGCTAAAATAATATTCAATGCTTACTTTTAATATAAAATGTGCCTGATTGCCTTTGCATTATTCCTAAGAATATCAATTCATTTAAGTTTAATTCGTGACTTTCGCAATATCTTTCTTCTATACAATTGTCAGAAAGACAACTCTAATAAAATCGCTACCATTATAATATTTAAATCATGTTTTAACTTATATTTAGGGAATGTTCATGCAATTATTTACAATTCGGACAAATTTGAATGACTAAACTGCATATCCTGTGCATAGATGTCCATACGTATTTGCATTATTCAACTGCATAATGAACTGTATTGTTCACCCCGAGGCAAATAAAACGAAATTTGTTGCCTTCCTTTAATAACACATGGCGGCTATTAATTAAACTCATTTATTTACATTTCACATTGGCATAAATTGAATTTAATTTGCATAAATATTTAGCTGGCTTTACAATGCATTGAGTTGCCAGGGGGAAACGGATCTCAATTTAAATAAATTCTGCGGCATTCAAATGTGCAACTGCTGAAATAAATCACAAATATTTATTTTCACTACATGTATACTTAGTTTTTTATATGTACATATTCGTTTCAATTGTTTTGGCTATTTGTGCGGCAATCAGTGCTGTGGCACGTGACTCTTTAACTGCTGTGCAACAAATCGAGAACATCAAGTTGCAGCTGGATGTGGCCTGGGAGTGGGACTGACACTAAGCTCTTAAAGCCTTACAAATTTATTGTTGAAATTTATTCTTTATGCTTACCTTCAAACAAGTTTGGACATGGGTTTCTCTTTTTAATTTGCGTGTTGGTCAAAAGTTTTTCAATTTAAAATTTCTCTAAGTCGGATATTTAATATACAAAATGTGGCTGCGGCTGCGGCTGCGGCTGCTCGGCACACCTGTTCCTTCAGTTGCTTTCCGAGTTTTTTCCCGTTTCCCAGCATTTCCGTGTCAGTCCGGGTGCGTTTATGTTGCGGCCATTTAATAATTAAGTTTACGCCTGACATAAAACTTTTTACACCTGTGCATTGCTCACATTTTTATATGCCTATTCCCGTTTGCTAGTCTACATTAATAAGTATGTATAGAGATATGTGGGGATGAAAGAATATGATAAACGCATTCAAACAGGTAAGCCTCATTGGCAATATTTCATAGAAAGTTTGTAGAATTTCCACACTAGATACGGTATTCCCAAGTGGCTGAGGACTAGCTGTATTGTATAAGAACCTATGCACCTGGCTGGGCACCTGGTGCTGTTGGTGACAGATGCAATTTGAGGCAAACTAGCTTGGCTTTTGTGGTCTGCTGTGAAAGCACTTAATATTCAATTTCCATCAGCCTTAAATCAACAACAGATTCCCATTTACTCATTGCTGATGCCACTTGCAACAATAGTTAGACATGTAATGATAACGTTTATGTCCTCGCACTTGTTGGCGTTTGTCCTTGCTGTGACCGTCCTTTGCTTATCCACACACATACACACATACGCGTGATGCATGTTCCAGTTTTTTGCCTCGCTTTTTTCTATATCTTAATGTTTTTTTACCAACATGTTTGTTCACGCTCACAGTGAAACAATTGAAACGTGACATGCATTCGCAACGCGGCAAATGTGGCGTATGAGCGATTTTCTGTTTTATTTTTGGGAATTTTTTGTTTTACTGCTCTATACACTTTTACTTCAAGCAGATGGCGAATGCTTCAACTTTGAACCCTGCACTTAATTTTTTATTAAACACAATAATCTGAAGCCGGCCCCGAGCTGCGTGTCCAGTGCATGTCAACGCATTTGATTGACGAGGGTGATTTAATAAATGAAATGAACAGGGAACTCTGCTAAAAGCTGAGCACTGCGAAAATGTAATGAAATGGGTAACGAATGGAGTAAGTCGCTTACTCTTTTTGTCAAGGACAAAAACAAGGACACAGTCTAGAACAGAATAAGGCGAATAAACAACGCTGTCAACGGAAGTCGCCCTCTAAACCCATAAAAACAATCTGCATCGAATTTACATAGTTTTTTATAGAACTGTATGTATCTACATACCTCTTGACACCGTAGTGTCATAAATTGTGAAAAGTTCTTACTTTTGCCGGTCTTTACCGGCACACTGAACATTGGGAAATGCGCATAAAAGTAATCAAGAGTTAAGCCAAAATCACAGCAGTAAACAGGTTCTTGTCATTAGGGCTCTACTAAAGTAGACTTTGGATCTAGATAGGCTATGAAGAGAGCTCAGATTGCTATATACATATCTATAAAACTAAATTAAATGAAGTGCCACGTAATATTAGCACTTTTTAATCTTTAAAATTAATGTTTTTACATTTATTAAAGCATTAAATTTGGCCAGACAAGGGAGTAGCTACGAGTAGCTACGAGTAACTGAAAATGTAGCATATCACAATATAATTACAGTGCCTAAGCAAACACCCAGAATCAGGCATCGTATAGCTATCATTTTGGGCCTCCTACTTCCTGGCAGGCAGGTTTCCGACCCTTTGCCCAGTCAGCATACTCGTAAGTATGTACATGTATAAAAAAAAGAAGAAAAGTCTTTGGTCGGGCGCAACTGACACTTTGAGACCAAGTAGTAAATCCAAATAGTAAAGAATTTGTATATACTGTAAAATTGATAAATATTAAAATTTCAATAATGTATGTACCTATATAAAAGAATAATGCATAATTTATGTACTATGTGTATATAAATATTTAATTAATTTACGTCCATATTCAAACAATTATAAAAAAAGGTAAATAAAAATATTAATGAAGATGCAGATAATTATTAATTAATTTAGTGGTTTAACAAAATAATCACAATAATCATTTGCCGATATATTACGTGAAGGAGGGAAGCAATCACAAATTAGAAACATAATTAAGTTTGCTTGGGTAATATGTGCACATATGCAAAATAAATTCTTGTCGCTACCTAATATTTACAAATATATAATCTCAATAGACCCTTTTAAAATCGGAAGGTACAGAGTCTAAAGAATATTTCTCGAATGGCAACAACAGCAAGAGCTCTCAAATTTTCCTACCGCAATTTCCCCAAACTGGGTTTTTGCCTCAATTAATTTGCGCTTTATGCTTTAGACTCGTATGAGTAAGTTTTCTTTTTTGTTAGCCTTTTCGTAATGTCCTAGTTAAATTTACATAAAATTCTGACAAAATGTGTGAAATTCGAACGGAGTCGGGGAGTGACTCTGTTCTCTGTCATATGCAACATTTTTCGGCACACATATACAGATACATGGACATGTGAGGATGTGTATGTGCGGACGTAAGCCATAAATCATGACTGCTGAGGCACCTAGTTAGGCATCGCAGTGCTTGCTCCACTTTAGTATCTTTGTATCGAGGCAACCTACAATATTTTCACTAATGAAGTCATTTCACAGTTCAATGCCGTCGCCTTCAGCTTCTGCTCCTTATACTGCTATTACTATAGCCTCTCCTGCTCCTTCGGCTTCAGCTCCATCTTTATATTTATATCTTCATCTTTGCTGGCCAACATGCTTCGGGCTATGCCTTGGCGCAACGCTTCGTGTCTTATTGGCAAAACTGATTTAGTCACGTTTTCGATGGCGTCCCAGCTTCAGTTTCATCTATTGCCTTTATCGTGATTACTTTGCGCTCAGCTAACAAGTTGCTATAGAAAATTTACTCACTTTCAATTTATGCACAGCAGAGACCGTATGTCTACGACGGGTATACATATAATATGCACGTGTATGTGTATCGAAGGGATTTTAATTAAGCCGGGCCAAAACCTTGCACATGGCAACTTGATGCAGTGTCCCTCGCGGCGTATGAGCAATGTGAAAAGCATTGCAGCGCTCCTACACATTCTTTCGCTTTATGCATAGAAATAATAATAATAAAACATGTAGAGTAAAATGGAATAATAAAAGCAGCAACGCTGACAAGATTTTCTCGCTGCGCAGCAAAGGGTTCCGGTCATACACCTATTTTATAATATACTTTATGCTTTCGTCTTTTTCGGAGTCTCTTGGGTGACACAGCGGAATTTTTTCATATGCTATAGAATGTGCTTCATATTCTTACACGCTGACATACTGACGTATGTGTATAGTATATCGGTATGTATTTGTGTATCTACTGTATTGCTTTATTCTTTCTCTTCAGTTGTTTTTTTCGCGAAGGCAAACGACATATGCACGATGGACCACTAAAGCGTGCTGCATATTTTTATGGCACATAAATGTCATAATGCCATGCGGTATTTTCCCAGTTATATTCTCTTCTACTGCGGTAGGTCAACCCCTTCAGTAGAAACAACGAGAATAGGAGAGAGGGGAGCAGGGGAGATAGTCAGCCTTGTGCCACTTCCATACGCCAAAGTTAAAAAGTTTGAGCAGCACAAAATGGCGTCGATTCGAACGAGTGTGTGTGTGTGTGAGTGTGTGTGAAAGACCTGCACTCAGTTTGAGCTTCTGTTGCCTATTGTTGTTGCTGCTGAGCAAATACTAATTAGTTTTCCCATTTCAAACATTATTATCACAATCAAGCGAAAGTTGAGCAAATGGAAAATATAAAAAACAAACTGCGCAGCTTGATGTAATTTTGTTTACCAAACTAATAAACTCCTGCTGCAGAAGGCAATAGCAACGATTGACAAGTGACGAGTGATGAGTAGCGAGTGCAACGAGTACATGAACATCGAAACCTAATCAAGCAAATTGGCCATAAAAATAAATCGTATTAGCTGGGCCCAGCAACAGCGTTTTGCACACTCCTCTAAGCCTTTAAGTTGATAACTGTGTGTGCGTTGTGTGTGAGTGTGAATAACGTGTGAGAGTGTGGGTGGGGGTGTGTGTGTTTGCGTGTGTTGTTGCAGTGTAAAGGACATACACATATGTATGTATGTTTGTTCTAACTCTGTCTACCTCCGCTTACGCCTCGGTCTATCGCATACAAACATACAGCGCATACGTTCTGTCAGTTGCACAGTGGGACAAACCTTCTACTCTTGACTGCGAAAACTGTATATAAATAAAGTAAGCCGATTGAATTTCAAATACAAAACAGCACAAACATTGAAGTTGAATATTACTGCAACTTAACAGTGCTTATTACACTTTGCTAATAAACAATTAAATTTCAAAATAAATTAAATTTACAATAAAAGTCTGGGCTCTGCCAACTCACTTTGACAATCAAATTTCATCGAACACACATACACTTATATATGCAAATATACGCGCAAATACAAACAATAACCAATACTCATACAGAAATTTATACTCACAATCAAAAATCAAGCATACGCCCTAGTGGCCGCAGACACTGGCTCCACCCCTCCCCCTGCCACATGTCTTCTACAGAAACTTGTTTGGGCAATATCTCCGGTGTTTTTCATCCGACTGGGCCGCACCAAACATTCAAAGCACCTAAAGCTTTATTCATGCAGAGAAGGAATCTTGTGACTCTAAAACTGTACACGCTAAGAACAGTTTTGCAAAAATGAGGGAGAGGGGGATGAGATATCAAATTAAAAACATAAACTTGGACTGCCTATGTAATACACGAACAAAACAAAAACAGGAATTGAGTTTCCGAGATCTCGGTGTTCAGACAGATAGACGGACAGACAAACAGACAGACAGACAGACAGACAGACAGACGGACATGGCTAGATCAACTCAGCTCGTCGTGCTGATCAAGAATATATACACTTTATGGGGTCTGCCACACCTCCTTCTGCCTGTTACACACAAATGTCATTTGCACTAACTTAATAGACCCTTTTGTACTTTTTTAAAGTACAGGGTATAACAACTTGAAACATTTTGAGTTGTTAATTATATGTTACTGTTCGTGTTTCATATTCTGACATATGTATTTTAAACACTAATGTTTCAAACGTGAGTGTTGTTTTACGAACCCTGTTATGTAATAAATAATTGAGTTAATAAATACTTTTATTTTCAATTAGAAATAATATAATTTTAACGAAAATAAAATAACTCCAGCATCAAATTGTGTTTGGATAATTGTGATTTGTGTCAGTGTAAAGTGCTGCCTTGTGGCAAATAGCATTTAACTTTGTTTGCTTAGTGTAGCATGCGTAGTTAGGTGGCTACTAGGGTGGCGCCTACAGCCGACTGCGGCTGATGCATGTGGCAGCAGGGGTGTGGCACGGGCAGGGGCAGGGGCGTGGCAAGCGAAGTGCATATCAAAGCGAACTAATGAATAAATTCATTGAATCCATAGCTGGAGCTCGGTTCAAAGTTTGCCAAGCATTCGAAACGCTCCTCACTCGGCGAATTGTGCCCTATTGTTTCTCCAAGGAGTGGAAAACAGCGTAGAATTTAAGTTTGATTTGCAACATTTAGAAATTTGTAGAAGCAGCAAATAGAACCTAATCGAACTGCTGCAAAAAACTGAGCATTTGTAACCTGAAAAGGGTTCGACAAATTTATGCGACCCTTTGGCTTATTTATGGGCATTACTCAGGCATAACATGAAAGTGTTTTTTAAGCCAGTTGCCTACCTGTCTCCGCCTTCTGCCCTCCGCCCTCTGCCCTCCCTCCCGCAGGTCTCACCTTGTCTGCTTTTGAATGAGCTGCTAATTTGTAAACTGGCCATTAAGCGAATGCATTTGCCAGAAAAGGTATAAACCGACAGCAGAAGCTGGGGCAACTGTTATTTAATTCGTCTGGCAAACATCGCACCTGTGGCTGTCCTTAAAATGGAGGTTAGAGAAGAGGGGAGACGTGAGAGCGAGCGGATATGCTTTGCATTTGTCAATTAATCAAGGCAGGCAGCTCAATTAAAATTTTACACGGCAAGTGGCTTTGAAAGCGAGTCTGCCAATTCGGAAGGCTATAAAATTTTAATTGGTTTCAAGTACACAACTCGAGTAATAAAGGATACCATGGAAGCAAGTGTAAAGGTAAATCTGTTGAAAGCAAGGTGAAAATTCAACTGTATAAAAGCGCAATTAAGCAGCTGGCGTGCTTTGCGGGTTAGACATAATTTAAGGCAATATTAATTGTTATAGTTCTCATCAGATTTTATAGTACCTTCATAAACATTTGAGCCGTATTAAATAAATATGAATATTTGTAAATGAACTGTCAAATGAAAAAGAGGAAATTGTGGAATTAATGAACGAATTTATTAAATGCAAATGCAGAATTAGAGTTTTAGTTATGCTGTTTTGTATTATATTTAACTTTTTACATACCTTGTCTGAAATACCACAGAGAGCGCGAAACAACGGCACCGTTTCGACTCTCATGGGCTTTATTACCGCTTATCGGTTTAACATTTCAAATGACACATTTTCAGCCTCTGTTTAATGGCCTTCAGACAGTGAGAGGAAAAGGAAATGAGAACTGAGTAACGCTTCTCATGTTTGTCTGGCCACATTGAAAATGAGCTTAAATTATACTTAAAACACGCATTGTGTGTTACACATACACAACAACACACACACTGAGAGCAGATAAAACGAAAGCCCAGCATGAGCTCATTGGTATGGGAGAACGCGTAGCCTGCGAGGGCTTTTCTTAACGGAAATCACTTGAAGTAAGAGCTCTGCCACTGGCACCTGGAAATGTGGACAAGCAGCAGAGAGAAAGCGGGAAAGGGAAATAGGGGAGGAGGAGAGAGGGAGACATTGCATATGCTGCAAAGCGAGTTCGCTAACATTTCCAAAAAAAGGAAACCCTTTCCCTACGTCTCCTACTGCAACAAGCGATTGTTTGACAAGTGCAAAGATTTATCGATGGGGAAATTAAGTTTTCGTTACGTGTAGTGTAAGCTTGATATCAGCAAGAGCTTGAGGCATTTTCAGATTCACAAAACAAGTTTCTCACATTTTTCTGATATGATTTTAATTGTCTCTGCCTTGAGGCGACTGTATAATGATATGACATTCGAAACTGATTGACAGAAGGATCACAGACAGACGGGCAGTGAGTCGATGACAGCTGTCTGGCGGGTACAAATAATAAAACAATAACAAAAAATGAAGAAAAAAAAGTATGCGTAACATGCTGAGGCTTAAACACCCTTACTATAGAAAGTGTATACTAGTATGATGTAGTAAGAGGTACTACGAGATCAATGCCAATAGCTACTAGAACGCTAGTTGGCTTAAAGAGATGACTATAAGAATCCGTTTTAATGTGTCAGCAGTTTTCTGACTTAGTTATAGTATCCTGTTACCAGATAGTGTATATGTATATGGCGTATGCGCAATTTGAATGTGCGTGAGGTTTGTGTGCGTGTGTGTGTGTGTGTGTGTTAGCAGTCAGTCAATGTGCTGGTGCGTTGACGTGGCCTAGACATAATTTCATTAAGGATCACATTTATTATTCCCATCACAGCAAGCATACACACAATGCATACAACACATGCACCGAAAGAAACAATATAGTATGTATTAGTATTAAGTTTAAGCTGAACATCTTGAACATCTGAACACATAATTTTGTTCAGTGTAAACATATAAGACTGCTGCTTAGCTCTCGGCTATTAATACACATATATGAGCCCATGCTAGGCTGTGTCTTGGCTCTGTATTAAATTCGCATTTTGTAGTTGCTACATATATATAGTATATATAGAAATTTAAGAAGCAAAGGAGAGCACATTCATAGCTGTCTCAGTTTAATGCTAATTTTATGTAAATATTCACAGCCAGAGGCATACATTTTGATGTAAAATTCTAGAGTGCCAAATAATTGGCAGCCAGCTTAAAGCCTTAAATTCATCAAGTTAAGAACAGCTCTCGAGCCACATTCCCGGTGCCTCTCGATGGGGATAAATCTTTTAAATTGAAATAACAATTACCACAACGGCACAGAGCTTTGGGCTTGGCTAACGGTAAGGGCAGGGGGAGGCACAGTTGGGTTGCTATGCAGCAACTTAAGTGATGTTCGTCTCTTGGCACCTGCCGAGGATGCAATAGTTTTGCTCTATCCTTATGAGGGGCATTAAGACTTTGTGCAGAGCCTGGTACATTTTATTTTATTACAACAGAAATGATAAGTAACTTGATAATTTCTATTCGGTTTATAGTACATTCATTTCGTTATAATTTAGAATCAATTCTATGCTGCTATAAATTGTAACCAGATGGGGACTGTTTCTCTCAATCTATTCTCTTTTGACAGTTAATTTATATTTGCATATATTTAACAGACAATTATTTTTGTGCCAAACAAAAATTTAAAACCATTCATCATGAGTTTGCACTAAAATTGTAGCTTGCATAGACCATACATCAGCAGACATAACTCGGATTTGGCCATGGGTTCTTGGAATTTACAGTTACAGTGTGTGGTCAACAAATCCCGTTGACAATGGCAGCCAATTGCGACAGTAGAGTAGAGAAGAAGACAAAGTATAGAAGAGAGGAAGAGCGAGGAATGGAGAGATGTGGCAGTGGCAGTTCCTCTGGATTGCAAATTGTGCTGCCGTTTATAGCGCCAGAGGTGGCCAGCAATTTAATGGCCACGGGATGCTCGACTAATGCTGAGCGGACTGTACTTTTACTGCAAGCACATACATAAACCATGTGTGTGTGTGTGTGTGTGTGTGTTGGCAGGCATTATGTGTTGCATGTGGCAACGTTTGAACTGAGCTCAGTTCCATAGTCATTGTGCTTGACAAACAAATGGTATCTCTGGCGTTTTGCCTTTGCTCTAAGCCCCTGCGCACTCGTCTTACTCACCATGGCAACAGATTAGAAGTTCTCAACGGAAAACATCTAACAATGTTATAAAACTAATTGCAAATATTATGTCAATATCAGGAAATGGCTATTAAGTTACTTCTAACAAAATGTGAAATTGCTAACTTACAGTAATTAATTACTATAATACTAATGAAAGTTATTAAGTTGGATTTAGTTAAATTTCAATACAGTTTTAATTATATATTTAAACAATTTCGATCAGCTTTTAAAATACATACTACAAACAGTAATTGAACATTTAACTTTTAGCACGTTTCATTAATATTAGTTGACAATGATCAATTTTAGCTGTATTTTAATCAACATTTACCACTGTCATACGACGTAGATAGCACAACAAACACTTGCACACATGTACATATTATACATACACACATATGTATATAATCCATTATAAAACTGTTTATATAAGGTTTCTTTAAATTGGTTTATTGTTGTGGTACTTTCATTGTCCTGGCGCAGAGAGCAGGACGCTGAGGCTGAGGCTTATGTGGAGCTCTGATGTTGCCCACTGTGCTGTATGCATTGTATCCACTGCCCACTGTCCACTGCATGTGGTCTAAACTGCCATTAATAATGCAATTGTCGGTTTTAGCTGATAAATTGCTGTGCTCTGGCAATTTGCAATACGTAACCGCAGCAAAAACTGCCGAGATTGCAATTGATTTTTGCTCTAATTTAATAAAGTGTTGATTTTTCGTTTAGTTTCCGCTGTTTTTCGACAAGACTTGCAACAGAGTTGCTAACGAAGCTGACGCTCACGACGATGGGATGATTATTATCAATTATCATCATAATAATGATGAAAGCCGGCATGACTTTGGGAATGACCTCATGCCACGCAATTAGCAAAAAGTCAATGTGCCAAATTCAATTGAATATTAATTCTTGTGGGGAGGCAAATGATTTGTGTGCACAGCACGTCGTATGAGCAATAAAAATGACACGCATTAATTGTACGTAATCATTATGTATGACTGTGTGTGTGTGTGTACGCTAATTGAATTTCCCATGAATTTTATGAAAATGTAATTCTACTAGATGTTATAGATGTACATATTCCAGTACCTAATGTTTAGGTATTAGTACTATTTAGTTGATTAAACTAGCGGTTAATACCCTTTTTATAATTATCCTCTCAAATTCAATTAGTATCTGCCACAAATTTAGATTACAAATAATTTGTGGTTATGCCACTGGCGCTACAGCTCCCGTAATAATCTACATAATTATGCACAAATTTTTCCAATTAACTTTCGTTTGTTCCAAGCTCAAAATAGAGCAGTATACTCGTATAGAGGGCAACCAAGTCCGGTCGCAGTCTACCTCAGCTATCTAATTATGCACCCTTCAAGCCACATCCTAGACAAGATAAACTAAATGTCGCTGATTACGTCGACTGTGTGAGCAAACCGTATTCCCTGCACTGTTCAACGTCCTGAAAGTATGCTAAACATTTAACAAATTGAAATTTATAAAAGCGTGCTAAAGTCAGGGAGCCTTGGGAGAGACAATACGACGAGGCAGCGCTAATGCAATGCCATTCAAGATTTGCTCAAGTCAATGGCTTCAATTTGCTTTTATGGCTTGGCAGGGGAGGGAAACTATTTGTCAGCGACGGGACAAGGAGTGAAACTTTGACTCTGATTTGGATTCTGTTTCGGACTAGGGCTTTGCCTTCCATCCACAATCTCTCACTGCTCCCTATCGACTTGTTTGCAGCATCATTCGCAAACTGTAATTGTCGCAATTGTCGTAAATTTCTCTGCTAAATTGTCGCGGCGTTAAAGAAAACTCCCGACTTTCTGTTTTGTTTCACACTTTTGACTATTTACACTATTTCAGAATTAGACGACAGTTTTCCTTTGTTTTGAGCGGCGGAATCAAAACACGTTTATCAAAACGAAAGCACCACAAAGAGGACGAATAACACAACAATATCAACAACACATGACGACGGCCTGTTGCACATGGCGAAAGCTTTCGCTCTTAAACCGACTCTCTCTCTTAATGTTGGCGCTTAAGGGAGAGAGACACTTTCGACCAATTTATTGTTGAATCGTGCCTTGATTTTGACTCTGCCATTATGCTAAGTGCGATGGCTGTACTTGCTGCTCTACTGCTGCTGAGAGGGCGCTGAGGGGGCACAGCGCCTGCTTATGTTAAACAAAAACACATTACGGCAGTCCCTCGCTCCTTATCCTTTCCGGCTTTCCGCTCACTTCATATGAGCAATTCCAGGTTATTAGCACAAAGTTGTTTGGCAGCTAAGCAAGCGCCAAGTGTGAACACTAACTCGAAGGCAAACAGAGTGAAGGAGCGCGGAGGGGCAGCAGGTAGTGTTAACATGCTTGCAGTTTTTCGTAATGGAATTAGAAAAAAGGCTTCAAAAAATATAAGCTAATAGGACCGAAGAGCTGTAGTTGTACATATAGACAGCTGGGTGCTAAGTTGGTGAAAAAACACAAATTGGATTGGCCTTAATTGCATTTACTTGCAAGCTAGTTGGCTATTCATGCAGCTGTTTCGCAAACTACTAACGATACTCCTCGTCAAGTACATGAATAAACATTTTAAATGCTCGTACTTGCCTTTTATTTAGTACATTTAATTTTCCACATTTACAGAGTTTCATTTAGAATCAAATATTTAAAATATACTGGCATAACTTGCAATCTGCCTTAAATTAAAATAAAATGGTCCACGCTTTTCCCAAAGCGACGACTTGTGATTTCCCAGCATAAAGTGAAAACTCATTGAAAATGCAGGCGAATGCAAGACGAAATGTGTGCATAACGATAAGTAAAATTTTCCACAGGGCATTCAGTATCTCAACTGAAAACAGCAGCAAACAGAGGATATAGTATCTATGTGAATACAGCTGGGAATATTGGAAATATTTCCAGTAGTGAATTTGTAAAATACATGTAAAAGACATATTTAACATTCTATATTAAAAGTCTTAGGCAGAGAGTATAGAATTTGATAAAACTTATTTCTTTTATTACTGCTTCATTTGTAATATTTTAATTTTAGTTGCAAGTTTTAGTTATACAGGGTATTCAGTGTCTGCGGCATATCTACATATTAGATGGCAAGCGTATGCAATCACAGCAGTACAAGGTCGAGTAGAGTTGTAAATCGCCTAGGGACTGACATGTGTGGCAAATTCATCACACAGAACGTGAATCACGCTGCACGAACTGAGGGCACCTACAACCGAAACCATTACCCTAAAATGTGTCAACCTGGTGAGGTGTCAAACTGTCAAGGAAGCACCCACTTGGTTAGCTCGTAATGCTACAAATCCTAACATGTCGATATACACCCATGCATATACAATTTACATGTATGTACGAGTGTATGTGTGAATGTATGTGTGAATGTATGTGTGACTGTGGCTTGAACCTTGTTGAGTTACTTCACAATTTAAATATGCAAGTAAATTTGCAGCGAATGAAGAATCTCGACTAGCTATTAACACGTTATGACACTTGCCAGGCAAACACACAGAAGGACTGAGAGAGTGTGTGTGTGAGTGTGTGTGTGTGTTGGTGTGTGTGTGTGTATGAACGAAAGCGAGCAAGAGACATGCAAAATTGACAACTAAATGTCAATTTATTTTACATCAAACAAGAGCAAACGCATCTCAGAGCAAGGCTCAAGGCAGCTTGTGGGAAAATACCTTTGCCAGCACCTAGAATTATAGAGCAAAAGAGAGAGGGACGAGGAGGACGAGGAGTGAGCGAGTTAGACAGGTCGGGGGAAAGGGAGCCCAGGGGTGGCAGCACGAGGCAACTTTGCACAAGTTTTGACTTTCAATTTTGCAAATGAGGTGCTAGAGACATGTGCAAAGTTTGTGATAACAAAACACGCTCCCACACAGACTCAGGTATACGTATGTGCGTGTGTGTGCCGGTGTATGTGCGTGTGTGTGTTGTTTACAAGTTAACTGATTTATGTTCGTGATTTCGGTTAGAAAGTTTCATTTAACACATTTAGATGACATGACAGAGCAGAACATGCAACTAAGAAAGTGTGTATGGATGTGTGTGTGTGTGAGTATATGTATGTGTGAGTGTGTTAAACCAAATGACACATTCCAACTATTTACACTCTTTGTCTCGTTAAGCCAGGTGAGAATGTCTCAGAATGTGGCCTAGTATTTACATGGGTAATTGAAAAAGGAACTGGGCCAGAATGTGTCACCTTACATGCTTAATTAGCTAGTTATATACTAAACTTGAAGTACTGTTACTGCCTCATCTAAATACTACGTAATTTGCAGTAAGTAAGCAGAAGCTTGCTTTAAGCCTTGAAAATTAACTCTGAGTACTTAAATTAGACACATTATACATATATTAGACACATTAACTTGGGATGTAATATTTACAGTTGTAAGCGACATTAATCAAGCAATAATTATAAGTATAAGAGCAGCATAGAGTGTTGATATCACTAAACCTATCGAATGAGTAAGGCAGCACTGAAGCTGGATAATTATCCATAAAGAGTAGGATGTGCTTTAGAAATTTGAAGGGGTAACGACATATCTCCGACGACATATCTCCGACGCTCAAAAAGCGACATAACTCCGATCGGAGATATAAAGTTTTAAAACGAGCAATAGCGACATATCTCCGACAGCAAAATGTACTGGTCGGAGATATGTCGCTATGTCAATTTGAAGTTAAGCAGACAATCGAGTTTTGCGATTTTAAAAATAAATTTAATCACATCAAACATTCATTTTTGGTCATAATTAAAATAAGCACAAATAACCCAGTAAATAAATACTAATTATGTATTTGAAAATACCAAATAAATAAATTCTATTACATATACTACATATATTTAATCTATTTCTTCTTTCAAATATTGGTTTTTAATTTAATTATAATTTTATTTTAGTTCCTATGAGTTGAGCCTGCTAAAAGAAGTACATAAATTTATAATTTAATTTATTTAATATTGTTTGCTTAAAAAATTAAAATAAAAATCTTATTATTTATTTAATTGTAATTTTAATTTCAACAATGTGCCCAGACCAGCTGAAAAGCTAAATATTTTGCTCATCAAAATAATTTTCAAGTGATTAATTGATTTTAATTTAATTTGAACTTTTAATTTTATTTACAAGTGCAATTTACTTTGGTGTAATTTATTCAAGACTGTTTCTTATACAACAACGACTCGCGCCTAATCGTTTCTTATTACTCATACGCTCTGTTGTCCCCATCGGGCGTAATAGAAAACTCATTTGGCAGTGGAGCAGGCCACCTTGCCACCGTGCGTACGAAATAGACCAATAAAAAGGGAACTTATACTTGTATTTGCTTTTTATTCATGGCTTCATTTAAATGGAAATTATTAGTGTCATTTGTAGCTAGCACCAGACGATGTTCAAAGCAAAAAAAAAATAGAAGAGGAAATATGAAAAATTGTTAAATTCTCATAAAAACTGCCTCAGGCTGGCTGTGACTGGTGGGAGGCAAGTGCAAAAAAAGCGTTGGCATATGACCTTGACTAAGTTGCCTTTGTGCAGGGTAACAGCGCCATCATCATCGTCCTGTGACTCGTTCAGGTCCTTTTCATTTTTTTGGCTGCGAGGACCAACCATAATGTTTGCATAATTTACTTGCGTTTTGCGTTTAAAGGTTTTAAATTACTTTTTAATTTGGTTTTTCCGCCTTGAGTTACGCGACGGCCAAAAGCGACGAACAGGCAGCAACAACAACAACAACAATCAGTAGCATAAAACAACAGCAACAAAAACAAGTCAAATAAATATGCAAATTTTCTGCGCTCTTTTTATTGAAAATATTCTGAAAAACGGAAATGGCTGACAATCGGTGGCGCGGTGAGGCACGTTGTTGGGGCATGGGCAGAGTCGTGGCATATACGACGCCTTTTTTTGCCGGTTATCGATATTTACTGCTGGCATCTGCTTGAAAACGATTACTCAAACACTTTGTCTTTAAACAAAAAATCATTGAGGAGTATTGGCCACAACCTCTATAGCCAAGCCAAATCTCCCTCTGCTGAAATCGAGGCGAATTTCCAACGATTTCACATCTGAGAAGGCGCCTGACCGGCTTGACCTGATGGCATTCGCATTGATTGGCCAACGCCACGCTAGATGAAAGGAATAAACAAAAGGCGACGGCAGACAAAAGAATTGCACTGTGTACACAAAAGAAACGCATTGTATACTGTGTGAAGGCATGCACAACACTGATGGTAAGTATTTATAAAAATTAATTATGAATATTTACCTGCCAGTGAGAGATAAAGGGACTGCACTACATACAGTACAGAAAGTTGCAACGAAAGTTACTCTTCAACTAGGACACCGAGCCGTTCTCTCTGCTTTATTTACTTAACCTCAGCTAGGACATAGGGAGGGGAACTGTCAGGTACAATATCGGGCAGCATCCAAACAATGATAAACCATCGAAGCCTTCACTTGTGAAATACTGTCAGCATCAGTTGGAAGCAGCTGTCATGCTCCTTCGCTCTCCATTGACTTGGGCTCATTTGTAATTCAACTTTGGCACACACTGATGTGTGCATGTATGCATGTGTGTGTCAATGTGTGAGTGCGTGTGGCAAGCTGAGCCGCAGGCTGCACGAGTGTCTCCTTAGCTCCCCTTTTATGCACTTGGCATTCGGTCAGATCACATCCCATTGCCTCTACTCAAACGTTTCCCTCGTCCTGCAGGTCACGTGCCACACTCTATGCGCCTAATGGAACTCTGATGCAACCGTGCAACCATGCAACGTGCAACCATGCCACACACTCATTGTGGATTGATATTGATGGATTGCCTGGCTGCTTAGCATACGACTACGACTGAAAAGCGAGTACTGAAGCAGGCCAAGCCATACACATTACCTTTCACCTGACCCCTGCCACAACAACTTTTCCTCCAAACCTGTTTCAACTTCAAACTCTCCCTTCTCCCGCCCTCCCCTTTTTGCATTTTGCGGTCATGTGCAATGTCAATTTCATGCAATTATTTTCCCTGCCGTTTGGCATAAATTAATTGCAATAGAGCTGAGCTGAAGTGTTACGGTTGCCACTTGATATATGCGACACATTAAGGCCTCGTTGACACGTAATTAAAATATTGTACAATATAAATCAAGGTGTATGGCGTAAACAGTTATTTGTGGGCCTCTGCATGGTGTTGATAAACATGCATTAAATTCTGCGGCAGTCATTGTTAATAGTCAAGAGTTATTTGTTTAGAATTGGAATTGATAACTATCATAATATTTCATTGTTATAATACTTAATTAAACTCTTTTAAATAAACAAGAATCATTTGTTTAGAATTTTAATTGATAATTATCATTGCGTTTCATTATAATAATACTTTATTAAACGCCTTTAAATAAACCCAACTCTACGTGGTTTAGGTAGGGATTACCGAATGTGCATAATACTGATTTTTATATATGTATGTATAATCATGAACTAGATATAATCTAATATTGCTATTATATCGAACTGTCATTATCAACCGTCGGTGTAAGAAATCCTCTGTAAACACAAAGTTACATAGATGACTTTTAATGAAACGATATACGAAATTATGCAAAATGAAGGAGCGTAAGTCAATATTTTTCACTGATCCCTATTATATATTTAAATCCATGATGGTATTTATGTGTTTTATCAAATTTACTCTTATTATATGTGAATATACATATCTATGATATCATGCCTTACAGAGAATGTACAAATGTCTTTATATTATATGCTCTGATTTTATTAAATTGTCTCTAGACTAAGACGTGCTAAATAGATCTTCGATCTGCATTAATTCGGCGACATAGTAAAACTTTTATGGCAGATTCTGAGAAGTTGCGCAGTATTGAGCTAGTTCGCTATCTTATTCGAATTCATTACAATGAACAACAGTATAAACAAATGAAATATTTGCAAGGATTTGACGCACACACCCACATACAGACAGCTTCAACTGACCCTCCCCCCACCAACATCTTAGTAGCAAAGGTCAGCTGTTGTTGTTTGAGCTTTCGTTTGGGGTTTATGGCCATTCGCCAGGGGGTACCGATGACCAGCGTCAGCTGAATAACAGTACATTGGTGGGGGGAGGGTGGAGTTCAGGCCTGATGACCGGGAGGTGAACTCACGTAGAGCATACGTGTCGGCCTGATTGCACATAAATTCTTAAATGTATATGTGTGTGTATGTGCTGGGGCGTGAAGAGAAGGTATTTTAGGGTTTCTACTATGTGAAGTGCGAGGAGGGGAAAGGACGTTGAACAGGCGTTAATACGACGCATTTTGTGTACAACTTTTCACTTTGAGATTTTTTTGCCTTTTTATATTTTATTTTGTATGTTTTTTTATTGTGTTGGCTTTCAGTTTTTATTTGCTTTTCAGCTTTTGGCAGTCGCATTTTATTTTATTTTTTTGCTGTCGCTTGTTGCACGTTCAACGCTTGCTATTTTATTTATTTATGTCTTTGTTTATTTATTCATTTGTTTGTTTATTTGTAGTTGTTAGCATTTATTTGTTAAACTGTTTGGATATTCATTTGAAAGGAAGCACACACAACAAATAAAAGGCATTTATCCCACATGTTGATTGCTCTGCATACAAATCACTTTTCACTATCAAAGTCTCACACAGCCTTCACTTTGTCACTTTTCGCATCTAGTTTTCTCCTTTAATAAAAATTAAAAATATTGTTGTTCCTCTGTGTAGCCTTTCACAGGAATTTGTGGCTCAAGTGGTTCTCCTTTTTGCTATGCCACAAAACCTTCATTAGGACAGTTTGTGTAATTTTGTGGTTAGTCTTTGGTTTGTCTTTGGTCTCTATGCATAAAAGCAGAGTGTTATTTATCCTGAGAACTTCAAACACTAGCATGCATGCGCTCAGTGCATATAGCTTTTTCGACTTTTAGATGCTGTACTTTAGAAAGTCTGCCTGTCCGTCGGTATGAACTCCTATATCTCGTAAACTGTAATAGCTAGAGACATCTTATTTGGCAGATAGATGCCCCTATATTGCCAGCAGATCCAGTTTTGTGTTTGATTTTTGATACCTATATACTATTACTACTACTATATGCATATGTTTATGTATATTATGTATATTTATATGCTGCTGCAAAGGAAAGTACAGGGTCTCCTACTGTCGGTTGCATCCGACTGCAGCTTTCCGGGCTTTTTTTTAATAACAAATTCCACCCGGAATCCATTATACATTATAGAATACTCTCCACTTTAAAGTTTTAAAAAATTGAATATATGGCAAACTTCTCACTTACTGCCAGTTCCTCATTGATTTTGCCCATTTAAGCCTTCTATCGCACTCTCCACTTCACTGCTCTGTATTCATTTTACTATTTTCAGTTGCTGCGCCTAATTGAGCTATTTTAAACCGCAAATCGTTACGTATACGCACTGTATGCCGAATCAGGAATGCCAATTATACAACCACATCAGTGCGGCCCACATTTTTTGGCTAGCAATTACAGTCCATTATGTAAAATAAGCACCTCGATGCAAACACTCACGCACACACCCCCACTCACAAGTCCTCGACTCCAGCATCTATGTATGTGTGTGTGGCTGTAGCTTATGTGTGACCACACATGTAAGCATATTACCCAAAAATGAGACTACAAATTGGCGCGGACATAATGCAATTTGAACTCAGTTCAGTGCAAGTGCATGAGCAAGTTGGACTGTGTGTGTGTGAGTGTATGTGTGTGGCTGACTATCCTGCACTTCTCATATCAGACGGTCCCTGGCTATCTGTCATAGTAAATGATTGACATTTGAATTAAGAGTGCATAATGGCACATAAATATCGAGCCATGCTATCGATTTTGATTCTGACTTATATACCCTGCCCACGGTTTAGAGGGACTTAACCCACCTTAACAACAAATCGTTATTAATAATATATACTTTGTTTTATTTTTATTCTTTTTATCCACATTTACTAAAATTAATACTTAACCACAATTCTAATTAAATGATTGCAACTTGGATTATCGGCACGTAATCTGATATATTTTTAGTCCCGTGAATAGTAAAATAATAGTTCTATTATTATTCTTATTTTTTTATTGATACTCCATAATAACCATGAAAAATTCTCTAAATAAATCTGGTGTCCAAACCAATCCGGCATAGGCAAAATTATTGTACGCCGTAATCAGATTTTGTTCACTATTTCGAGTAGCTTTACTCAGCGCTTTTATCTTGGGGCCTGCAATCAATCGAAATAGCTGAAAATCATCGGTTCTCTTTTGTGCAAATTCATTAAGAATTTTATCTGTGACACCCTTGGAATAGTTTTTCAATATATCGGCATACTCTTCCATGGTAGAGTTTTCAGGTCGAGCCACAATTTTTGTCATCTTTAAAAATAGCGTGTTTGCATCTTCATCTGTTACAAAAAAATGCTGAAAATTCTCATCTGTTTTTCTATTGAGTTCTTGTAATTGGGAAATAACTGAAGGATGCGCCCAGTTCTCATTTATAATGGCTTGTGATAAATCATAAATGAATTTGTAGAACTCTAATTGATATTGATGAGCTATGAATTTAGACAGCTCCTTCAATTCAGATATAACAATTCTATCCTGGAATGGTATGGCTTTTGTAAGGCTCTGAAATGCAATTGGAAATGTACTCGAGTGAATATAATAATACTAAACTTCTCTAATCGTTTACATACCAAAACAGCCAAGAGAGCAAACAGCTTGCAATGCATCGTACGGATGTTTGCAATAGACTGACAGCAACTGAAATTTTCTGAGCTGCTCGAACTGCAGTCGGGTTTTTTATTCATTTATTATAATATAATCAAAGTAAACTCAGTCATAAATTGTCATATCGTGTTGGCATATTGGATTGCTCAACGGGTTTACAATTTAATTATATTTTTATGATAAAAACAACGATCGTAGTTTTATTCAAAGCATCTTCTATGTGTATATTCTATTTACTACGGGCTGATTTCTCATGTTGTTTTCAAAGTTGCTGCTCGTGATAGTGACAATAAATTTACAAGCAGATTGTAAGCAGCTTGGTTTTCTTATGTGCTGATAATAGTAGTAGGTAGATCTGACAAAAATTCAATAAAAATCTGGTCCGTTTTGTTAGACCCTGTATTTTAAAAAAGTACAAAAGGATCGATTAAGTTTGTGCAAATGACATTTGTGTGTAACAGGTAGAAGGAGGCGTGGCAGGCCCCATGAAGAATATATATATTCTTGATCAGACGACGAGCTGAGTCGATCTAGCCGTGTCTGTCTGTCCGTCTATCTGTTACCGAGATCTCGAAAACTATAAGAGCTAGAGACGTAATTTTTTTTGGGTTGTGTATTACATAGTCAGGCCAAGTTTATGTTTTTAATTTGATATCTCATCCCCCTCGCCCTCAAATTTGCAAAAATGTTCTTAGCATGTATAGTTTTAGTTTCCTTCTCTGCGTGAATCAAGCCTAATGTGCTTTGAATGTTTGGTGCGATTTGCATCCAAATCAAATAATAAACACTGGAGATATTGGACAATCAATTTTCTGTAGTAGGCAGGTGGCTGAAGAAGGGAGGAAGCCACAGTGTGCGCGGGCACTAGGGCGTATGCGTGATTTTTGATTGTGAGTATGAATTTCTGTATGAGTGTGTGGTTATTGTTTGTTTTTGAGCGTATATTTGTATGTATAAGTGTATGTGTGTATGTATAAGTCCATGTGAATGTGTATGTAAGTATGTGCATACATATATGCTGCTGCTATTATCGACGCCCGGCAAATCAAAGTACAGGGTCTCCTACTGTTGGTTGCATCCGACTGTAGCATTCCGAGTTTTTTTTTAACTCACTCTCTCGGCTCTCAGAGAGTCAATTGCATTTTTAAGTCCCTCGAAAGAGAGCAGCTGAGGTGTGTCACTTTGTATAAGAAAAACACCTTGGCCAGGCCTCCGAAAATTGCACAAAATCCAAATAACTTTATTTAAACGCCATCTATTGGTAATTTTGTTACGTTGCATTATTACTGCTTACAAGGCTCGTTGGTTAAATAGTTATTTATTAAACATTTCTTGTGGCAAAACAATTTTACTGCTCGCAATGTGTGTGCACATAGCACATAGGCAATACTTGTTTTAAATTTTTAATGTAATCGAACTAACTTGTAAGCTAGATTTTCTAATATTAGACATGAGAAAATGAATTCTGACAATAAAGATGAGAAATCGGCCAATGACTATCGACACTAAATCGAACATATTTATAATGCCGTGAAGTGTGACAACTAGCTAGTGAATTTTAAGACGTTGTATATGTCCCTTGGCTGACATATAAATCAGGCTCTGTAAAATGCTCTAAATTAAAAGATACTTCTTTGATATATAATTTGGATATATGACCACATATTTATAAACAGAAAGAATGCTTAAACTGCTGTTAAATATATTTTATGCCATAAGTGCATAAATCCCCAATTAGGATTACACTTAAATTCTGGATATTTATTAGAAATAATCTTTTTGCACTGTTAATTTGATAACTCAATTACATTTTCGATTTTTACTGCATAAACAATAAGTCAAAACATTATAAAAATAAAATTCAATTCACGGTATATTGATAGTTAGATTTAATATAAACATACTAAGATTATTCTCAATTAACAATTTCATTGTAATTGCGGAGAAATAGTTCACCGGAATACGCCTTGAGCAAAAACTTTTTATGATTTTGTACAAATGGTCAGACAGAGAACTGTTTTGTTATGCTTTGAAGAACTGCTGAGCCTATGGCTAAGCAAATGGAAATGAAGAATTTAATTCCAGGAGCTAAGTGTGTAACCCACTCTAACAGATATAGAGTGAAGTAAAATAAAGGACATTTTACTATCCGAGTATGTGGGTGTGTGAATATACCACTATTTGAAAATTAAATGGATTTCTATTTGGTTTGCTGGCATAGAGGACTGGCCGAACCACTTGACATGCTTTCGCTCTGGTAAGTGTACAAAAGTGCGTTGAAGTGTAGATGACGACGACCAACAAGCGCACGCAGCGCTGTCCCTTTTTTCGAGTGGCCTACCCCAATGGCCACGGCACCACCACACCACCACACCACCGTTCCACCTACCCTGTGCCACTTGCCTAGAGGGTATTTGGTGTCAGCGACAGTGCTGTCAGCATGTGACTGTCAGGCGAAAGTCTTTAAGTGTGCGTAATGATTGTGGCAAGCACACTAAACTCGACACAACTCGCTCTGTCGCTCTGTGGACCTTAACCTGCCACTTCTGGCATATACTTATGCCCTTGCCCACCGCCGTCACCACTAGAGTCTGAATCACCACCGAGGGAAAATAGTGTTAATGATGCTGATCTCTACGCACACGCTTGAGAGCTCCGAAAGCTTTAATGGCATTCCTCATTGCTCACTCTCTTCCCTCGCTTATATTTGGCGTCGAGTGCTTAAAAATGTTATAGCCATGTTGCAAAACTTCAAGTGGCAATTGTTGTCGCAGTCGGTAAACCCTCCTTTGCGGTCACATCAAATTCAAACACGGGCTTGTCACAGGAATGCCAGATAATTGACTAGAGTCAACTTGAAAGACACGGGTCTGCAATATTAAGGAGAGCTCAACCAAAAAGTAGGAACAACCTTTGCAGTTCTTTTAATGCGTTCCACTTGATGTATGAATAATATAAATACATTTTAACTATATCCATTTCTTTGTTTATTGTTATTATTAAAAAGAGAAGTTAGAGGAAAAAGCGTGTTATAATTCCATTGCGATTTTCATTACTTATGAAAAGAATACTTTAATACATTCTATTAAGCATACGCACTGGTGTCCATCGCCAAAATTTTTGCACTTACTTTGACTGGTGTTTGCCTGTTTGTCTGTGCGTCCGGTCAATAGCCTCTGCCACGCCCCGCATTCACGTGTTGTAATAAATTGATTTTGTGAAATTAAATTGATTGGTTACGCCTCTGCCCACCGCCAGCCAAGCCAAGCCAAGAAATAAGCAACACTTTAACATGTTGGTGGCTTGGTGGCATCAGTTACCTGCTCGATATATATTTATTTATGCCAGGGCTTTATTTGTTGTTACTGCTGTAACCTCTTGCCCTGTCGACTGGGTGACGGATTGTTTATTAGACACTTGGCCTGAATTGCACCGCCTCAGTCTCTACCAATCAATGGACAATGGGCACCACGAGTGTTACACACTCTGCTACTGAAGTGAAGCAGTGGAAATAAAGTAATGCCTAAAGTAAACTCAAGAATACAAGTTGAGCTGACTTGAATAGATATTTATGTGGTGTTTCCCATAGAGCTTTTCAATTACTTTTAACTGTGGAAAAACCAATAGAACTTCATCAGTTTTCATTAAAATTTTCTTTGCTTACTCTCTGATAGCTGTTTGCACGCTGGCTCTCTGGAGATTTTCGCACACTTAAAGCAAAATGAAATGAAATATCAAAATTTATTACCATCAGCTTTAGAGCCTCGGCATTGTGTCCATTGTAATTGCAAACTACTTAATCATTTATCCAATCAAACAGAATCCGAACAATGCCCCTTAAGGGAATGCTACCAACGTCTGCGATATCCCATTCAATTAAACAAGTTACGCCGAAGCTGTGACTTTGCCTGCGTCTTAATGCAACAGCCACCAGGCAGAAGACTGGAATTGTGCTGTTCTTTTCCCATTCCTTCGATTACCATGTTGGTCCGTGTTGTTGTCTGTGGCCTCGACCCACACTGGGGAGTATTTGACAAGCGTTTCATGTTAGCAGCGCCTTATGCCTGTCCCACTGTCTTTCCTTCTGCTGCATTAGCCGGCAGCTTTAGCCGGAGTCACTCGCACACATGGCTCCACACACATGCCATCGATGTGTGAGTGTATGTGAATGCGCATGTGAATGTGAATGTAGATAAAGATAAGCACAAGGACGAGCATATGTATGTGTGATGCTCTGGCTGCTTGTCTGCTTGTCACTTATGCAAAATCCTCTAATGGAGGAATGGCGAGGTGTAAAAAAATAATACAACAACGGCAAAAGACAAAAAAAAATAAATAAACGCTGCAAAAGAAGGCAAAGCCAGGGAGTGGCCTTAAGAGAAGCATCTGGCAGCGTCGCTTATTCAGTTTTTGGTTTTTGGTTTGGTTTTGCTCCTGCTGCTAGTTACATACAAATGCTCTTTAAGCGGATTTGGTAGCGCTTTACTTGTTTGCCATTGTTAAACTGAGTGCTCAGCACAAGACCCGGGCTCTTGCCCGGACCTGGGACGGACAGCCGAACCTGATTCCTTAACTCACACGCTGATGCCACGAAATGCAGACTAAAAAGGTAAACGGGTTGTCAAAAGAAGAGCTTTCAGTCGATGCCCAAATACCCTGGAAAACTCAATGCTTCAGTAGCATAGCTGTGATGTGCTTCAGAGCTTAGGGTTTAAGCTTCCATGTGCTTTTGAAGCTATTAGCTATATCTTGAGGAAAACAATAAAGCACTACTACATTAATATTAATATTAAATTTGTCATATATCTTTTGCAATGCTGTCAAAGTTCAAGAAGCTAAAGAACCAGAGCATAGCATCGTTGAATTAGTATATCAATTCAATTCAATCCAAGTGTTCGCTTTTGTTGGATTACTCTCCAAGTTTGAGTACCCACTTGAGGACCATAAAGTAGCACACTCTGGGAGATTGAGGTCTCTTTATTTGTTTTCATTTTGCTCAGCTCCGTTCGGTGTGGAAAAACCCTTTTAATTATGCCAGAACATGCACAAATATTTTCTTATGCTTGGTTACTTTTCGAAGCGGCGCATTAATTAATTTAAGGCGCCAAATGCGGCTCAAGTGGCTCAAATATGTGGCCTGCTGCGACTTTGGGCCCTAACAAAAAAGTCAACGTTGTGCAAAAGTTTTTAATTAAATTATACAAAGCGTGTTTGCCTAATTTCATAACGGCAAACAGAACAAAATAAAAGTTTATGATGTAAATTGTGACCAAAAAACTGCCTTTTCCAGAGGTACCTTGCAAATTTCCTATTTTGCAGCTGACCGGCAAAATATTTATATTTTTTCTTGAAAAGGCTGGATATAAAAACCTGGTTTCTCTTCTTAAATCTTAAATAAGATCTTTTGTAAATACATACATATGTATGTACATACTCTCTAATGCGAAACAAATGTAATTAGTAGCACATGTAAGCTATATTAAGATACTTGACAATTTAATTTTCCAGCTGAGTTCGTTTTAAGCTCTGGTGAAAAAAAGTTTACCTTCTATGGAATCGCTTAAATTTAGTATTACCGGATTCGTGTGTCTGTTTCTGGCATTTCTGGGTGTAACAAAAGCCGACGACATCATGGAATTTATTGCGGAAGCATTTTGGCAAAACGATAAATCGAATGTTATTGTTTCACCTCTAATATTGAACCACGGACTGACACAGTTGTTGTTGGGAGCTGAAGGTAAAACGGCCGAGGAAATGGAAGAATTGCTGGACACGAAAAAAGACAATTTGAAAGCAGATCCTATAGAACTGGGAGACGTAGACTTTTTAAATGATGCGCAACTCTATGTGTCTAATAAATTACACGTGCTGCCCAAGTTTAACAAGAAGTCACGTGAAATCTTTAATAGGACTGTTCGAAAAATTGACTTTACAGACCACTCGAAAAAAATTTGGTTAAAAGCTATAACTAATAGACCAAAGCCGAAAATATTGACGGAATTTGATGATGATACACAAATTATGATGACTGATCAAACTTACCTGATTGCAAATTGGAAATATCCATACCATTCAAATGGGACTCTTCAGGGCTTATTCCACAATGTCGGAAAAAATAATAAGCTTGTAAGCTCCAATGTATCTATGATCGAAATGGTGGGCTTATTCAGAAGCATGCCTTTGCCAAGTATCAAAAGTGAAATTATTGAGCTACCCTTTGACGGGACAGATTTAGTTATGCTTATTATTGTACCCGCAGAGAACAACGGCGTGGTTGAAATCTGCAAGTTTCTCTTTAACGCAGAACTGACAGATATTATACCAAAATCTCCACTGCGTCGACTGAAAGTTATCATGCCTAAGTTCACATTTAATGATGAGATTGAATTGAAGTATGTACTACAAAGTTTAGGTGTTGTAGGACTCTTCGGCAAAGAAAGCAATATGGAAGGCTTGACGGACACTAAAGGACCAGTGAAAGTTGACCATGTTCTACAAAAAATCCATTTAAATGTTTTTGCAGCTGAAGAAGGAGTTGGAGAAACCCGTTTGTATCCTGCCAAATCTGCCTTTACTTCATTGATATAGTAATGATTAATCAATTTTTTTATCCTTTAGCGAACATGTTTTATGGATATCCAGGGACTGATTCATTTTTAGTTGTTCAACCGTTTGTGTTTATCATCAAGGATTTCAACGATAGAATTTATTTGGCAGGATGCATTAGAAAGCTGGAGTGAGACTCAGCAAAAATATAATATAAATTTTTCGTATATTTAAAAACTAAATCGAAAACTGAACCACTGCTAATGCAATCTGTTAAAGCTCTTATAATTATTTCCGGAACTAAAATTATGAACTTTCTTTTAAAGCTAATTCGTTTTGGGCAGAAAACTTATCTGACAAGTCTCGGGGCAACTTAAACCATTGAGAGAATTGCAGCACACTCGACTGGTGCTGGCTTAATAAGTTTCTTTTATTGTAATACAGCTGCTTAGCCGCGACTTTTTTGCGGCAAACAATGATTTTACAATCTTATAAATGGCAGCGTAAAGAAATTGAGAACAAAAGAAAGGAAAATCGGAGCCAAAGTTGATCATGAAATCAATCAAGCATAAGACACAGACGTTTGCAATTTTACGATTCTGGCAGCAAACAGCACGAGCGAAAAAAGTCATAAAACTTATTTACTTAGCACCCAGCGAAATGAGCCAAGCAGCTGGAACAGCGGAAGTAGATGAGAGTGAGAGTGAGGGGGGCAGAAGCCCTAAACAAAAGCACAGGCATAAATAATGCTCGGCACATAAACAAAAGAAGCATCGAAAAAGCCAAGAAGCGAGCATAAAAAGAAAACGCAAGTCAAGTCAATAATCATAAAATGTTTGCGACGAGTTGCGTATCATCTTGGAATCTGTTAAATTGTCTGTGAATGACAAATATTGTGTTATAATTTCTATTAGTGGAATTAAACAGGCGTAGAGTCATAGCGACAGCCACAGCTACAGCCACAACCCACAGTCAGAGTCACAGTCGCAGTCACAGCCAGTGGTGTACAGCATGGCGTATGCGCATTATTTAATTTCTCTAAGTGTTTTAGCGCTCAAACAGCCATGAAATTTACCCAAATCGCCTCAAGCAAAATGCCTAGGCGTACTCCTAGGCCTCGGACTATGGCTATTCAATGAATATTTCCGTAAATTCAAGCATTAATGCAGAACGACGTAAACAATTCATTGGACAGCTTAAAGCTCAGGCTCTGTTTCTGCCTCGGCATCCACCTCTACCTCTACCTCCTACCAATCGAGTCTAATGGACAGTGACATAAGACACTGTCAGACAGCCTCTACATTTATTTGTTATTGCTGTTGTTGTGTCAGTTGACGGCCTAACGTGTTTGGACATGGCTAAGCAGCGTAGACAATGGCAGCAACGCAGCAGCAGCAGCAGCAGTAATAGGACAAGGACTAGCCCATTGTCTCGGTCGTGGCCATCTTTGGCGCCGTCAAGTGGGCGTCAACAATATTTTCAGTTTCTTTTTTTATTATTATTTTTACACATCTTTCCTTCAAGTTGCTTTAACATTATAAACTTCTGGCATTACTTGAAAGTAGCTATAATATTTAATTTATTACAGAGGAAATAGGAGGAGTCCCTCCTTGGGTTTTTATAAAAGTGCGGAATTCTTTTAGGCAGCTGCTTGAATACAAATCTCTTTTAGCTGAAATATCACAACCAAAATACTCTGCAAATCATTTACATATAACTCATATGAGTATAGCTGAGAGTGTTGTTGTTTCGATCAAGTCTTGTTTTTATTTGATACACAATAACATTTTTTCTAAAATTGTTTTAACTAAAACCAGCTCAAATGAAATACTCTAGTTTGCTCGAATGCCACCGCTTTTGGCATTTTTAATTAAATTTTTGCCCTGTGCTCACATATGTGCTTAGTGGAAGCAGCAAACATATCCATTGCAAAAATCCAATTTGAAATCAAAAAGCCACACAGGCTTGCCAAACTCCATAGCAATCTCTCCCAGCTCCCACTAAACTGGATACGTGCCATGGCTGTAGTCGCACGTCGACATCGTTGGCACTCGCAACTCATCAAAATGAGCAGCGGGTACTTAATCTGATTTACTTGTCTTGCCGGGGACTAAAGGCAGACATGGATGGCAGCTCGACGTTTTTCTGGCATTCGAGTGTAGCAAGTAAACAAGCGTCTTCATAAAGACCGACGGACCAGGGCCCTTCGGCAAGAAGGTAGACAGACTCGTCGAGCTAGCAAAGAGAGAAATGTATCGGGCGCAGAGGGAGGGTGAGCCCTAGGAGACCAGACACTTGCCGAAATGCTTCTCATAGCTGGCTCTAGCTCCATGGCGTTGTGTACATCATAAAGGAACGATAAGATAACAGCGACCGACGCAGGCACTTGGCTGCTGTAGTCCTACTATGCCCGCTACAATTCCCAGACAGTCGATACTTCCTGTTTGTTCGGCAATCGCGTTTATTTCAATATTTTCAAATTGACAAAATCAAATTTAAACATCATAATTTGCATAAAAAGATGCCAGCATTACCAATGATTTTATATGTGAGAGAGCTTAGAAGTATATCTGAAAAGTGAAGCATACTTTTAGGATCAACCCAAACGTCTGCTTATTAAAAACGTTACAGTACGTACATTTTAAATTGAGCTCAAAAGTATGCTGCACTTTAATAATTTCAGTCTAGTCAAGTACTATTCTCTTTGGATACATTTGCTAGGGCATCAGGCTGTAGCTCTAGCTGAACACTCTCCTGTATTTTATATTATTTATTTGATTTTACTTTTCGTGTTCGTTTTACTGGACTCGTGCCACCCCCAACCGGATAGCGTCTTTAGTGTGATTTATTTTGGCAGCGCACAATGTACTTTCCTTTCAAATAAATCATAAATTTCGACGCAACAACAGGCAATTGTTGTGGCTGGATTTTCGCGCTGTCCCCGTCTCTGATTCTTTCCTTTGGCTGTTGTCTGCTGTTTTGTGCCTCCCTTATCCTTTCCTGTTTACTAGCGTCTATACCCTTGGGACGGCAATTGAGTTATCCCGAAAAAGGCTATCTTCAGCCTGTGGGGGAGAGGGGACGGGGCTAAGAAATACCCGTAGATACATACATATATATTTATTTTATTTTTATGGCGCCTAGGCATTTTGCTCTAAGCCACATACAATTTTGTTGAAAAATGTAAAGCGTGCGGTAGTCCCTAGCACACGCTGCCCCTCCCGCTCCCTCTATCTATCGCCTTGGGGCTGTTGAGAATTATGAGCTAAACGCGACACGCGTGTCCTGAGAGTCCTCAGGCCTCTGGACATTGGGCAAGACACGAAAGGACAACGCATGATTTGTGGCCAGCCATTTGGCCAACAAGGCAAGTGAGATTTGCCCCGTTTTGTTTTGATTTACCGCACTAGAAAGAAATTGGGAAAATAATGAGGGAAAAACATACTGTGCCTGCAGGGCATAAATATTGCTAAAGAAATTTAAATAGAGTAAAGTTAATAGAAAATAAGTCATTTTATTATGCTAAAATTAAGTTCCTTAGAACTGGCAGAAGCAACTGGAAAAAGCTACAAATTTTGACTTCAATAAAAGCTAATGATCGTAGTACAGTCGCGATATTCTTTATAGCTTAAATAATTGATCCATTGTAACATTTCTGCTTAGCTCAATACTGTTCTTTTATTTGTATTATTTATTGCTATTTTTAGCTACTTTATCTTTATGTAATTATCACAATATTTTGCTCTAACTGCACACAAGTGAACAGAGTCTGACCCCGTTTATTGTTGTGCATTTTGTTGATCTATTTGAACTTGGATGGGCGTTCGATAAGCACTCTGTGCCAACATCGAGACCAGAACCATTTCGACCAGTATCAGGATATTGATGATGGCTGCAAAGAGAAGATCAAATTATTTCAAGATAACCAACAAATTACATTCTAGACTTACTCTGTTTGTATATAGTATGATTAATGGGATACTCTCCCCCCATTTTGACAGAGTTCAGCTGTTCGTAAAGTATCAGATACTGTAGCTTACACAGCATGATGACCAGCTGCAGGCAGAACATCTTCTTTCGCAGCTGATAGTCTCCACGGATTTTGGTAATCATCCGCACGGTAATTTGCAGAGACCAAACACCAAGTATTATGGAGCCCAGTATGAAGGGTATGAAGAAGAACATCACTTGACCGTACAGCGGACGATCGCGATAGTAAAGTATGTTCATCACCAGCATTATGGATCCCTGCCAGAAGGGCATCTGCCAGACCATGTAGCGTGAGATGCAGAGCTTCGTCTTGGTGGGCAACACCATGGGCAGGCAGCCACAACAGCAGCAGAATGGCGGTGTATTCAATGCCACTGCCTCTCCGGCCGTTTCCTTCACATAGTTCTGCTCGGAGACGACATACCGGAAGAGAAGCGTTCGGAAAGTAGGACCTCCCACCATGAACATGGCATGCATCACTGTGTGGCACAGAAACCAGGAATAAGGCACTAGAATGGTGACCAACGCGGCCAGAGATATCACTGGGTAGACACTGACCATCAGTATCGAGGGTACTCTCAATGCTTTGTCCAGGTGACGCCGCATGCGCGATACGGTTGTCAGATATATGGTAATGTTGAGTATGGTCAGCAACGTGGCTATAAAGATGGCCAACGAAACAAAGGCTGTCATGTCTGCAAAGTGAAAAGGAGTGGGTTTCAATGAGAGCTTATAAAGGGCAGATTAAATGGAAACATATGTAGATAGTTTATTCGTCAGTTTGACTAATTTCAGCTCATTCCATACTCACGCTCATAGTATTCAGAGAGCTTGGGAAAACTGTGCATGCTCATTGTGCGATTCCGTTGCACTTCCAGTTCGTAGGCGACTTGTTCCTGCTGCTGCTCCAACCGCAAGCGTTCAAACTCCTCCCGAGAATCCATTTTGGTTCTTTGTATACACTTTTGATAAATTCGAAGTAGGGCAAGCTTCAAACTAGATGATTTGTTGCTATGTTTAGCGTTGTTTTATTTCGCACTTTGTGTCTTTACGGAGTAATATATTTCACATTTTAGCACTGAGTACAAAGCGCAAGTTACCCGACACAATTGCTTCTCTTTAGCTTTTTGTTAGCACTTATGAATGTATCTTTAAGATGGTTTGCATATTATATTAAAATCTCGCAACAGCTTGCATGTTTTATTTATTTTCTGTTATTTTACTTGAAGAATAATGGAAGTGAAAGTGTTGAAATATCCGTTGAATATGGTATTTCATCAGCGATTGTCTACAGTTGGTGGTCACGTGACAGTATCGTGCTCTGATTAGTTCTGCCTGGCCATAAATAATTAATTTCAATTTGTCAAATGATGCTAACTAAGTCTAGACATAAGAGAACGATGAACCGTAGAAATTATAATAATATATATTATAATTGCTTGAAAAAATAGAAACAAAACCAACTCGTATTTAGACTAACATTAACATAATTGAGATAATTTCCTTTTAATGATAGTTTCAGTCTGATCGAATCGACTGACTCTCGCAAATAATTTAAGCCGACTGAGGCTGGTACACATTTCATGATGTTTTTATGATATTTGTCATGTGATCTCAATGATTTTTTAGACCCTGTACTTTAAAAAAGTACAAAAGGGTCTATTAAGATTGTGCAAGCCCGAAATGTATGTAACAGGCAGAAGGAGGCGTGGCAGACCCCACAAAGTATATATATTCTTGATCAGGACGACGAGCTGAGTCGATCTAGCCATGTCCGTCTGTCTGTCTGTCTGTCCGTCTGTCTGTCTGTCCGTATGAACACCTAGATCTCGGAAACTGTAAGAGCTAGAGACATCATATTTGGCAGTTAGATGCCCCTATAGCGCAAGCAGATCAAGTTTGTTTTAGATTTTTGATACCTCCCCCCCCTCCCCCAAAAACCGCGAAAAACTGCCACACCCACAATTTTAAACATACAAACTTGTGTTTTGGCATACGATAATCTTATGATAATCTTTATCTGTTCTGTGAATTTCGGCCCAATCGGATAATAAACACCGGAGATATTCAAGATTCAATTCCTTGTACTAGGGGGGGAGCAGCGCGAGCGTATGTGTGGTTGCGTGTGACTTTGCGCTATGTGTGCATGTGTGAGTGTATGTTAGTGTGTGTGCGTGCAAAGGAAAGTACAGGGTCTCCTACTGTCGGTTGAAGCCGACTGTAGCTTTCCGAGTTTTTTTTTAAAATGAAAATAATGGTTGGCCTGAAGTGTGTTCCAGCAGGTTGGCACAAACAGACACCACAGACAAATGTTAGACAATCTTTTGAATTAGATATGAATTATTCATTTTGAACTTTGGAGCACCCATTTCTCTGAAATAGTAATGCGAATCACAAATACTCTAAATAAAATGTTGAGCAAACCCCCAAATTTTGTTAAAGTTCCTATTAGATTCTACACTGCAGAGGTGATGCTCTCGAACAATATTTGCTACTTAATGAAGAGTATAAAACGATTAAAGGGGAAGTTTTCTTATCTTTGGAAGATATAACACAAGAAGTCATTAATGGAATTTGATAATTAATTTAAGCTAACAACAATAGAGTTTTATCTTAGCAATGGGAAATAGAAATAATTGATTTTTGTTACGCAGCATAAAACTGAGGTTGTTCTGAACTATTGATTAGTAGACCAATTCGCTAACGTGTGCTGAAATTTCATTTGAGTTATAGAAAGGGTTAAAGTTACAAAAAGTAAATGTATTTTGTTTGCTTTAGTTTGTTGAACAAAACAAAAGATACCTCATAATTTGACCTAAAATGAATATGGCATTTCAACATCGTTTTTCTCACTTTTTGAGCTCTGTTTAAAACCACGATTAAGTTTGCGATTAGTAAATACTACATATATCATAAAGCACGCATTACGAAGTTAACTAAAATTTTCATAAGACCTTCACCAATTTTGGGCAACAAACAAAAATAATATAATGCAAATCATAAGCCAAAATAACAAGCTGTGCTATAAGAAGGCACGTGACTTGCCCTCCGGCTGCCCATGAGAGAAATGAGTGAGAGGGTTGAGTGGAAGAGAGAACCGTGGAGAGTGGAGAGTGAAGAGAGTTGGCGAGTCTCCTAACTCACTAGGCCCGACTGTGAATTCATCTCTCTGCCTAGTGGCACCCCAAAAACTGGTTTCCAAACATAAGCGGCAAGTGACCGGGCATACTAAAATACGTTTTAATGTTAACGAGTGTAATGTATGCGTGTGTGTGTGTGTGTCTGAGCCCAGGTTATGTAAGCAATTGTTGTTATTTTTTTACTTTCCGCTTTGGCAACCGGTCCGCAACTCTCAGCCAGTCGGTGCAATTAAAGCCAACCAACTGTTGGAGTACCCCAAATAAGCATTTCACATTTCAACACAATATGTATCTCTGGCCATTTCACACATGTATTTTCTCTCAGTGTGCGACCTTCAGCGCAACTGACAAAAACGTGATTAAAGTGCTACATATACATGAGGTTTGACCCCATTGAATGCCAGCAAAAAACCAACTGATATCAACTTCCAACTCGAATTTTTTTTAACCAGTCGAACAAATCATCTATGTATCATTAATTTACACAAAACTTCCAGTTAAGTATTGTATGATATTTTTTGTTACCCACAATTAGCACAGAATGTTTAGCACGTTTTTTAGTGCGTAAACGAAGCGTCCCAAAAGAAAACTCATAAAAATGTTTAAACCTTATTCACCTGATTCACAACTTTTTCCCCTGGCCAAATGACCAAAACACGCTACAAAATAAAATCTAGCAAATTAAGTAGAATTAAACCCATAAAGAGTAAACGAAATGATTTGCTAGATTTACACGAGAAGTAGAGAAGTCAAAACACATGGAAGTGACATAAGTATATTAGTTTTCATTAGAAATTATTTTAAAGTATTTTCTTGGTATTTAAGTTACATATTACACCAACGATTTCGCATCTGAACATTTTGCACATCTTTAGTTCTCTATCTACATATGTATTCATTTATCAGTTTAATCAAAGATAACATTTACTATAAAGACACCGTGCTCTGTATAAGACTATAGACTTTTCAATTCACAATAAAGTCTCGGAATTTCGAACGATTATGTTAAACAAACTGCAGAGGCAGAATAAATATTTAAAAAAATTTTGCAGCAGTTTAATAACTTAAGTAATCTTCCAAAAGTGTGTTATATAAACTAGTTTTTGTGTGTAATTAAGTGTAATGAATGATAGTATGCAGGTTGAAACCGGTTACAGAGGCAATTCTAACCAAATCAATCGAAACTATCGATTATCAAGTATGTATAATAATTTACTTTAGTTATATGTTAAAGTACATGACGAAAATTATAAAAAAATATTAATATTACTCAAGAGTTGGCAAAACTTGTGCAATGCATTTTTGGCCCAATTAACCAGGCAGTAAGGTATAATAGCATTAAGTACGTGTGGTTGCAGCTCCGTTAGTTGAAATAAGTATCTCTTACGGAAAAGAGAGTTTTTTACAAAAAAAAAATATGTTAACACGAGAAAAAACCAAGTCAAGTCTTTGTCATCGTCTTTCATTGAATATAAGTCTGTCCCTGGCTTCGGCTGATGCTCCCTACAGACATTTACCAATGTGTGTTTTTGCCGTTTTGTCGTTTGGCTTGTGTTTAACAAATTTTTCGAGAGACAAGAGTAGAAAAAATGAGCAAATAAGCAAAAACAAAAAAGCAAATTGAGAAATGACCTTACTCTATGCAAAACACATCTGAGAAATTGTGAAAAACCCAGTGAACAATCGTATACCAATGCGAGTGCTACGCTTTCATAAGTGAAATGTGCTGCAATTGAGGGAAATTCTTTCATAAAAAATCTGCCCCAAGGAGAAACGTATTTTCATTGATTGTGTGCAGTGCGAAATGAATTTATTTTAAACCTCTGCCAAACAATTTTCGAAGGAATTTAAAGACATTTTATAGCAAGTTAAGGTCAAGAACAAAACTACATATACTTATAGGTGTTTGTGACAGGGATCGCTTTTATTGTTATACTAAAAGTAAATACTCGTTATTTACAACAAATAGAAATAGAACTTAATAGAGTTCAAAAATTAAAGATTTCAACATTATATTTCTAGCAATTTTTTAACTCAACTTAAAGCTTTCAAAAGGGTAATTAAACAGTTAGGCATGGTCAATTAATGCATTGAGCAAAGTATAATTATTCGAATCACATAAGTTGCCAACTCAGCAAACATTAAGATCTATAAATATTTATTTGCTATTCAAACCGAATTCACAGAATGAGAGAGCGTCACTCAATTGATTACTTTGCAATTTTACTACATTATTGAAACAGATTTCATTACCACAGAAACCTTGACCGTGGAACCATGTTTAATAGTTCTTTAGGTATTTAAATAATATGTAAAACTGGCATTTAAACAAAGAAAGAAATAGCGAACACTGCTCAATTAATATCATGTGTTTCGCACATTTCAATCAATTTTTATGAATGCTTACAAAACTTTCACGTGCTTTCAGAGAAAAGTTATTGCTTTCAGTGCAAAGATTCAGGGCAAATACTGGGCTGATTATAATGAACTGATCTACCCCAACTTCCGCAACCTCCGGCAAGACCCCTAGTCCAGTGCTATAGCTGATTGCATACCATACACCATATAGTATTGTTCAGTGTCTGTATTTTACGTTTGATTTTAAATGCTCTAATCACATTTGATTTTTTCACTATAGCTATTCCGCGCCGGGTGTCTCGTTCGCTCGCGCGCTGGTCACAGACTGAACTCGAAAATAATTTTGCCGATCACGAACAGTAAAAAATATTATGCGCCCGGCCAAAACAGCAGCGGCAGCAGCAGCAGCAGCAGCAACAACTACAACAACCGCAGCAGCAGCAGCAACAGCAACAACAATAATAATAGTATTTGCAGCTGACTTTGTTACAGCACCAAAAAAACTCATCTGACGAAATGCCGAATTGGTGAATTGGCGAATTGGCGAATTGGCAAATTGTCGCAAGTGATAAAAGTTAAAAATAAAGAAAAGAGATTTGCTAATCGAGTTTCGTTGTTTTTCCTTCTCTCTGTCTCTGGGGAAATTGGCGATTGGCATTGAGCATTCGTGTAATTAAAGGCGGAAGTAGACAAGTGGGCGTGGTTGGTATATCGTATTTAACATGTATGTAAACAATCAAAGCGAAGCTAACTAATATTTTTATGGCCAATACGATGACCTATGTGTGTAAATCAGCAACGGCACAATCCCTGATTGACAATAAGAATACTGCAGTCATGAGCACATTTCTTGACGTACGAGAAACAGCGGAGAATATAAAGAAAATTCATCAATGTGCAAACATATTTATTGTTGAACTATGATAAATATGAATTTTGGTTAAAACCAGATTTTCTGTAACTATAGTAGATCTACAATTGATAGGCTCTTCCAAGAGTGACCCATTATTTGAACATCATACTCCCTGGCAATCTCGAGGAAGCTGTCATGCCATTTGCCGTTGAGGCAATCATTATCGCAGTTGCAACCAAAGATATTGCACGATCCCTGACTACAGTACGTTCCCCTTAGGGGACGCCCAACTCTGTAAATTTGGATGACGCACTCACCTTCCTTTTGCTTGGATCTCCTGCCGCCAACAACTGCGCAGGATCCAGAGCCAAGCTTATAGTAGATTATTTGCGAATCCACACAGCATTATGAATTCACTCCAGAAGTTTGTAAAGATACCAAACAGAATACCCCTATGACCATAGGAGTCCAGTTACGATTCATTTTAAGGATTTTTGGAGCTCAGCTGAATTTACTCTATTGGGATTAGTTTTCTAATTCAAACTGATAACTGCTCCCACAAACAAAGACATTATATACTTGTAACACTT
>JAWNNL010000383.1:0-96754 GCA_035045005.1 Liodrosophila aerea | reverse complement strand
GACGTCATCGTTTGGTTGTTACAACAAGCACGGCTGCCACTGTCAGGCCTTTTAACCCTTAAAGAAATGAATTTATTTAGTCAGTAGAAAATTTAGCTTTAGCTTGAAAGGAGGCAAGGACTATCGCTAAAATGGATCCAACTAAGCTGATAGGCAAAGTGTAGGTTCTATATACCTATCTATAGCCTCTATCTACACATAACTCTATCCTTATTCTGTACAGCAAAGAGATGGTGCGTACTGAGCACAAAACTCGGCGTAATTATCCACAAGTCTGGAGCAAAATCGCTGAAGTCGATACCAACAAGTTCTATCATCAGCAAGAACTGGACAAGCAGCTCAAGGATAAGCTGAAATTACAGGGTATGCAGAGGGCCAAAATTAAACAGTAATAATGGTTTGTTTACTCACAGACTTGTGCCCCTATGAGCACAATGAACAAGGTGATTGCCACTTTATATCCAAGGCAATGCACAAGCAACTGCTGGAGATCTGCCGCTGTGGTCGCCCTCGACGTGGCCTGCACATGGGCAAGTGTCTGCAGCGTGCCTTGGATACAAATCTGCTGGAGGCGAATGAGGAGCTGAAGCAAGTGCCACGCACCTCCAATTGTATGATGAAATTATGCTTTACAGATACTGTTATCAATCTCTTTTTACTGCAGCTATAGTGGGTTTCCGTGACGCCTCCTACAAGAAACTGGAGCAGTCCATGCAGTACGTCTCACCCACCTACAGTATGCCGGGACCACGTGTCACTGCAGCGCCGTATAATGGCATTATCATAGGCTAGCTACTCACTATGTATATCAGATTTTTCCCAAAAATAAACAGACCACGGGTGGGTCAAGTGTCTCTGGGATAGCCCCGCTCATTGACTGTAAACAACTTTTGATCTGACTGGATTTACCGGAAATACATTGATGCGAAACCTGTTCTATTAAGTCATACGTATAGTTTATATAGACGCAGCTACAGTTTAGATACTTTACTTTAGTTTATGTTCAGACTTGCCTGAAGCAGGTTTAACGCTCCATCTAGTCATGTATCTGCTCCTCGCTGCTCTTGCGCTTATCAGCTGTTATCAGGCAGCAGCTCAGAATGCGCTAATATTTGCAGCCACCACCGCGTCACCGGGCACCGTCAGCAGCACCACAGCGCGTGCCTCTGGTGACTTTGTGCTCGTCAACAACTCCCCCGTGGTGGGCACCATGGCTCCTTTCGTGCAGGGCGCACCGCCTGCTCCTAGTCAACAGTTCCTGGACTGCTTCGGTCGCTGTCCCACCACCTCCGAGTACAATCCCATCTGTGCCAGCAATCGTCAGCTGTATCTCAACGAGCAGAAGTTCAACTGTGCGCGCTTCTGTGGTGCAGGTGAGTCAGCTCTGCCTCGTCCGACTCAATCATGACTCAATCTCTTCCAGACATTCGCATCGTGCGACGCGGCAGCTGCGAGGGTCTGTTTCCCATGCAACGCGGCTGAAACTGATGCAATTCCTCCAGACTTACGCATACTCTCTGTACACATAATACACTTACTTATTATATTTATTATCAGTTGAAATAATAAAAGCTGTAATACTCTGGCTGACGTGTTTGTTTTGGCTGATAAGAGAAATTCACCTTCTAGTCGCTATATGTACGTGCGTGTTCACTTACCAGGGGAACACATTCAGATTCCGGCTGCCTTCAGTACGACTCCGTTTTTCGCAGCGCGACAAACCAAACCACTCTTATCAGGATGCGCAAGATTTATCAGCTGGCACTGGGCATAGGTTAGCTCCGTCGCAAGTATATATACTTCTCTATACTCACGTCTCTCTCTTCTAGTTCTGCTCTTTGCTCTCCTGCATCTCGGGGTGAACTCCTTCTCCAGGCCCATCTACGATAGTAGACGCCCCAATGTCACCCACGGTGTGCCTGCCCAGAGCTATCAGCCCTGGAACCACTCCCGACCCCAGACTGGTGGTGGTTACTATCCGGTACAGCAACCACCCAGCTATGGCTTCCACCAGAACAATCCTCCTTCTTACGGCTACGGCTACAATCGCTCCCATGTTCCGGGTGGATACAACAATACCAATAGATTCGGCTTCAAGCGACTCTTCAAGTTCTGGTAGAGCACCACTGGTTGCGCATTAAATCACTCCAGAGAGAAATCACAACAGCTTCGTTTTCATTTTTTCAAATTATCAGTTTTTTATTCAGCAGATAATCCCGTGGAGAGCGGAGATTATCTGGATCATCGTGTCAAGTGTTTGCTTTCCGGTATTCCAGGAACTGTTTGAGATAGACTATTCTATATATGTATGCTTAGATGATGATTGGCTCCATCTATGGGGTTTAGTCAAGTCAAATGGTGCGATGGAAAGTTGCATGTTAATTGTATAGATACTGATTACAGATACAGATGCAGATACTGCACTGACTGGGACGGCGCATACGGATACAGATACGGCAGTATTAGTAGTATATGTAGGGTATATCAGCTTTGAACTCGAACATGAAATATGTATTGATTGCATTTGCATTTGCCGTCGGGAATACCAAGACGATGACCAAAACAAAACCAAAAAACCGTAGAGGCTCCTCCTTCCCGCGCCGCTGTCCGGCGACTCCCACGCCGCCGTCTGGTGTCGCTCCCACGCAGCAGTCGATGTTCTCCCGCGCCGCCGTCTGGAGACTCCCACGCCGATGTCTGGAAACTCCCACGCCGCCGTCAAGTGTCAACCTGTAGCTCCCACGACGCCGTCAATAAAGTGAGCCGCAACTCCCTCGCCGCCGTCCAAGTGTCATCCCTCGCAGCCGTCCAAGAGTTATCCCACGCCGCCTTCATCACGAGTGCTGCATCCCTCGTCGCCAACAATCCTTGTGTAGCCTATAGAGTGGAAGCGTTTTGTCCCTAGCGCCCTCGCCTAACCGAAGCCCTAATAGTAGAGAATCCCTCGCTGCCGTCCAAGGTGTAACAAATCCCACGCTGCCGTCACACTAATAGGATAATCCCACGCCGCCGTCCTACTCATAGAGTATGTCCCGCGCTGCCGTCAATACATGGTTGCAGCTATGGTTATCCCTCGCTGCCGTCGATGCTTTATGCGATTCCTCAAGTAGTGCCCAAGCGATTCAAAAATTCAACAAACGATTCGATTGCAAATCCTCTCAAGAACAACACTAAACGCCAAAGATTCCTCCCTCAACGAACAGCCTCGATATTGATACCAGACGATAAACCAAGTGGAGATCGTAATGCCCCCATCTCGGGGCCCAACTGCAGTGCAATAGATGGATGTGGTTGATTGAAGAGTAGACTATATCTGCTATGTCCTATGTCCTAGTCCTAAGGGTCCTACGGGTTCCTACGATCTGCCTGCTAGCGTAACAAGTGCTGCGTGCATGCGAGTGTCGGTGATAGATATACGAGTAGAGATGATGAGATTGGTATCTTGAATGTTAGTAGTGGAGCTATCGCAGGAGTAGACTCTTGTCGGGGTAAGCGCGCTCTTGCTGATCCTGCGACCCCAGTGATTCGTGTTTATGTGATGCGAGATGTAGACGACAAAAGCAAGAAGATCCCATGGATACATTCGGAACGTCGACGACTGCAGGAGCTTGCATGAAGGCCCTCAACTGCTGCGACATCCGAAGAAGAAGAACCCAAAAAGCCGCACGAGAAGTTCAGCTGAAGCTTGCGCTTGAGACGAGAAGATGCGCCCGGGAGAACCTCAAACTCCCAGAGAACACCTCACTAGCGCCAGTTGCGAGTAGAATCATCTTATCGTCTTATGGATGGCTGCTCTGCCGTGTAGTAGACCCAAACAGGAGACGGAGACGAAGTCAAGCAGGCCCCATGGATCACGGATCCCGGCTAAACCTGGTCGTGGCTGGTCCTCTCCTACAAGGGGCGGGGAAACTGGACGGACTCCCAGCTGTCGGCTTATATATGTACATGTCGCAGAGTTTAAAATTTACATCTCAGGTGGTTAACAATAGGAGTAACTCGGGCTTAAGAGAGGCAACTACATGTTGCCGTACAATTTTGGATTGGACTTGATTACAATAAACTGGATGGTGGCACGTAAGCCGGGAGGAAGTGCCTCGAGTCGTTTACAGTTAACAGAAAAACATGTATGAAAAAAACAAAAAAATGTGTACAGAAATTAATGTAGCGCGTGTCTCATGGATTCCCTTTGAGAACAACTGTTGGACGAGCTGTTGAAGCCGCAAGAGATGACCCAGGACACTGGCAGCTGAAAGAAGAAGCTTACGTAGTTCACCAACAACAACAACTGGGATTGCATTGGATTGGGGCTTGGGCTTTGGCTTGGACTGTAGACTGGACGGAGCTCCCCTTCTTGACTTTCTCTCTCTCTCCTAGTGGACTGGGGAGCAGGGGCTTGGATTCCCTGTTTGCCACCTGCTGCTGCTGCTGATTCGATGGATTGGATTACACATGATCCTGGGATTGGATGGGGTAGCGACTTATACAGGCGTGTGGATTTGGCTTATGCGTGTGCGTGTGTATTGTGCTCGCTGCTGCAGTACCACCTCGCAATTGATTCCCTATTGCGGTATGCTGCACGTTGCACCAGGAGTACAAGGGCTCAACTGGCGTTGGACGTAGTCGACGACCATGTCAAGGCGTAGCAATAGCACCCAAGAGATTCACCATCCGAACCCTAGGCCTACGCTAGCCTTCTTTGCACCGGCACGCGGCTCCCACATCGCTCATCGCTCACCAAACATGGAACACTTATCGCTTTGATTCCCTTTGCGAATGATATATAGTCAGTTACCGTTACCGTAGCTCCCATTGATCTGTCTGAGAAGAGGAAGGATTAAGTCATAAGCAGGAAGGAGTAGAGTCTGTCAAAAGGAACACTAATACAGAGAAATATTACAAGCCGTGTGGAGAGTCGTGTCTGCCTCTCTCTCCTCTGCCTCTGCCTCTCCCTCAAGCGCTGCTGGACAGGATCGCGCTGTGGCTCTGCTCGGCGGCCTCTGCTGCTGCTGCTTCTGCTGCTTGGAACACTAATCGCATTTGTTTCCCTTTTGCGATAAACGACGTAGACACGGGCTGTATAGGACCATAGCCGGGCGTGCACACGTCGCGCTTGCTAGGCGAGGAGCTTGTAGAAGAATGGAGGAGTAGGAGTAGAGTAGATACATACATAGCAACACTACACATGCACACACAGGCACTGACACAGACGACGACGGCGGCGGTGGCGGCGACGGCGACAACGACAACGATGACCATGCTGGTAAGGAGGAAGAGGAGGAGGAGGTTGCCTTCTGCTTCAGCTCTGGCCGTTTCAACAACACGTCAGCACGCCTAGCTCTTTGGTGTGGGGCCGCGGCGATTACTGAGAATTGTGTAATGACGGATCTCGGTCCAACACGCATTTGATTCCCTTTAGCGCGGACCGAGCGCTATGCAATGCAAAGTACCATATGGCTCGGTGAGAGACGAGGATACAGCCAGTCTTGCGACTGGTTGCGGCCACCCCGCACTCTCTCTTTTCTCACTTGATCTCAATGGAGTTCTCGGTTGTCAGCTGTGGCCAGGCCATTGCACTAGTCTGGAGCCTAGTCGGAGCTGTGGCATAGTCGGGTAGTAGTCTAGTAGTAGGCGTTAGAGCTCCACCTGCATTACACTATGACGTCCACACCCAAGTGCTCCACACTGTCTCATTCTCTGGCTCATTGTGCTGTAATAGAAACGTTAAGTGTCTGTTGGCAACACTGTCTGCATCTACTTAGATCTGTACTGCAGGGCAGTCTCTGGTTTAGGCCTCATTGGCTGGCCTTTGGTTTGCTTTGGTTCGCTGCCACAATTGGTTAGTTAGGCATGTTGTATCGTTATTGTTTCCCTTAAACGATTTGCTCTTTGTTTTGTGGGTGATTGTGGATGACTGTGATCGTGATCGGGGCGAAAGAAGAAAAGATACACACAAGCGAATAGAGGAAGTACAAGCCGTCGTCTTCGGGTGCTGAAGAAGACGGAACACAGGCACATTCAACTGTGTGGTCCCGGAGATTCGAGTCGACTCGCTTCTATTCTCAACTGGAATTAGGTGCAAATGCAAAGCAAAGTTAGGAGACTAACAAATACTCTCACGCTGCTCTCTCTCTCTCTCTCTGTCTCTGTGCTGTCTCCGATGGGAAGGAAGTCAAAGTCGAAGCGGAAGCTGAAGCTGAAGCTGAGTGTACAAGTATTGTGTGCTGCTGCTGCCTTCAAGGAGGAGGAGGGACCCCTCACTCGCTTCTCTCTCTCTCTGATTCATAAGCTGCAAAACAGGTTTAATTCGTAAAAGTGAATTTATTGCCCCTGGGCTGACCTTAAGACACGTTCGTGTGGTGCATGTTGTTGTTGTTGATGGTTGGGGTTTCATTTATATTGCTTTCAACTTGGCATTTGATTCCCATTGCCTCAAGAAATTTAGCTATGCAAGAGAGGTGAGTGTGTTTTGGTTTCGGTTTCAGTTTCAGTTCTTGTTGTTGCTGCTGTGGCTCTCTTTCCCTTCTCATTCCGCTCAACAATTCAAAAGGCACTGCAATAGACACATGAGATATATATCTGCTGGAGGAGGAGGGTGGTAATGAGAAAAAACTTCAAATAACAAATCCTTTTATCCTTCTCATTGGCCGCTGGTCACACCTCTCTGGTGGAGGGTGAAAACCCTATTCGCAGATACTCTCTCGCGCATTTATAGCTACAATATACGAAAAGAAACACAAACGATTTTTTGTTCCACAATAATGAGAATAAGTTACGGTTCATTATCGGTATCCTCAGTCCCTATAATTCTTGATAGTAGTCGATTTCAACTGATTTCATTTTGGGTATCTTGAGATATTCTCCCACTCTCCCAATATGCGCAGGCACAGCTCAACTGCGTCATATTGCTATAAAAATATGAAGAGAAAAAGAGCAAAATATTGTGCGGCGGAAAGGCTGCAGGGTTCAGAATTGATTGAGATCCGTTTTCCATTTCAAATTCCTTCAAGCTACAAGTATATAATATCCAAATTGAGCAGTTAAAATGCTTACAAATTTACGTTCTCCTTTCGGTTTGTCTCTGTGCTTGCTCTCTTTCATTCTAGGTATTTTAACCCTGTGTTAGCGTACATATCGTAGCCACAATAGCAAGAATAGCGTGCTAAAAGAGAATACGAAACAAAAGCGACATTTTGTTCAAAGATAAATATGAAAGCAAAGATTTACGCTTTGTCCTTCTTTCGAGTGAGAGTTGCTCTCTTGAGTGCGTAGCATAAGGACATTCTCTTTTCTCTCTCTGTATTTGTTTCAATCTTTCTTCTCCTCTCTTCTCTTTATCTCTGCCTGGCAGATGCACGCAGGCACCGCTCAACTGCGTCGCATCGCTAAAAAATATAAACAAAAAAATTGTGTTTGTCCTAGACTACGGTTAGCGTTTTACGTGACTTCTTCTTCTTTTTGTTTTCGTTTCATTTGGTTTCTCTGTCTCCTTATTCTTGATTGATTTGCCACTGGTTGCTGCCGCCGGGGCACTTCCACCGTAGATGCTCGCAGGCACAGTTCAACTGCGATGCATCGCTATAAAAAACGCAAGGCCTCGTATTTATAGACATAAAAATTATAGCAAACTTGTTCCAGAGAGTGAGCTTGTATTTGCGACTGCCTAAGGACTCTACGCTCTCTCTCACTGTCACTGTATTTTGCCTCTCTGCCTTTTGCCTCTTCCACACCGATTCAATCTCTAGATGCGTGCAGGCACCGCTCAACTGCAAGCGCATCGCTAAAAGACATGGGGTTATATGCAGAAAGAGAGAATAAAAGACAAGCAGTCCACGCAGTCCATTCACGCACTGCTTGGAGGGGGGAGATGCACTGCTTGCACACTGCTTTCTTGGCTGCAATTCAAGTGTTAATAAACAAACAAATCCCATGCGGCTTACGTGCCATCAAGAGTAAAGCGACGACGACAAAGACGATGAAGCGCACAAACTGATGACGACGAGACACGACGAATGACGAACGAAGGCCGACGAATGACGAAGGTAATTCCACTGCGTAGTTTCGAGAAGAGAGAAAAAAAACACAAATATTCCGCTGCGTCACAGGCACATTCAACTGTGACATTGTTGCTGCTGCTGCTGTTGTTGTTGCTGTGGATTTCTTTCTCCTTTTGTGCTGTAAATCTGTTTTGAAAAAGCAATTGGTTGTTGCGTTCGCAGCTGATATACGAATACCGTGTGTATGCAGAAGAAATATATCTGTGTGGATGGGGTGGTGGTGGTGGTGGTAGGTGGCGTCAGCAGTTGCTAAGCGCGCTGTATGTAGAGTAGTAGGTGGTGATTGTGGTCGTGGTGGTGGCGGCGGCGGTGGTGTGGTGGTAGTAGTTCTTTCTTGGTTCACTTTGAGAGTATATACGGACATCCACACACACACCGCACACACACACACACTTTTGCTGTTGAGCTGAAGCTGCTGGCTGCTGCTGCTGCTGCGCGCAATCCGCCTTGTCCCCCATTCATTATTTGTCAGCTGCATCTGGCATTAATTTTGGGCTTAGGAGACTCGGTGGTGTTTGCTGCTGCTGCTGCTGCCGCTGCTGCTAAGCTGCTACTTCGGGCGAACTGTGTAGGAGATTCGGCTGGCGAACTCAACTGGCTGGCCATGGAGAACTTGGTTGTAGAAGACGGACAGACGTGAAGACTCACTCAGTGCTCGAAACAAACGTTTCGATTTCATTGCGTTTCAATTTCACATATCGATTTCGATTCCGATAACGATTAAGGGATTGCGATGACGATGCTCGATGATGATGATGCTGCTGTTCCGTTCCTCCTCATCGTTGCCATTAACGTATCGAGGAGCAGCAAAACTGTAAAACAAAATCAGTTATAGACAAATGTTGTTTACGATAGAAAAATGAAGGCACATTGATTTCAAAATACATAGAAATTTAATTTTATTTGTTACAAATATCAGTTCTGTATAATATAGTACACTACAAGCTACCAAGGTGTTTGCTAGGCTGTTAACTGGTCTCTTCCAACATCTCCACACGATTCAATATGAATCATCAGTGTTTTTCACTAATCAAATATTTCATACCAGCGGACACAGTACACGAAATATGACGAAAATAGAAATAGCGGACCAGTTGTTGTTGCTGTTTCTCTTTCTTTCTCTCGCATTCAAGGTTTGCTCATGCATATAAGAGAAACGGAAAACAAAGGCACACACACACAAACATACTAACACATTCATCCGTCGCATGTATATAACTGTGCATGCTTTGTCTGTTGCCCACAGCAACTGCTGCGAGTTACACACACACACACACAAACATACAGGCGCACTATGTATACATATGCACAACAAGATGGCGTCGCATCGATATGTATGCATGTACGTGCCGTTGTGAAATTTGCTCGCTTTGTATGAAATAATGAACTACTTTTGAAAATATTTTGCTAACTATGAAGGTTACAACTAATTAATAATAGAAATTTACAAACCGAGTGTGAATCCCGGACCAAAGGCTTCATGCTGTTGAGCGTTGACTGGCAGCAGTCGCGTCGCCCATGACTCAGACGCGTTCACGAAGGCCATTTGCTCGTCTTCCTCATGTCACACTCCCCGCTCTCTCTTCACAGCCTTCACATTTTTCATTACATTCTATTGCACACGTTTTGCGACTGCAAATGAGAAATTATTTGTTCGTAATAAAGCTAATTTAACGTATGATCAAAAGAAAATAGGAAATAAACTAGATATGCTGCTTCTGACATTTGAAGCATTGAACACGCGCTCTATACTGTTCTCCCTTTCTCTCCCCTCACTATCAAACGTATCACTCATAGAGTTGTCTCTCTCTAGCTAACTGTGTACTGCGATAGCGCAATTGCTGTGTTGGTTGTGGTTGTTGTAGCTGCTGTTCCCATGTTGGTTGTTGCTGTTGCTGCTGTTGGTGTTACTGCTGCTGCTCAGGCTGTTCAGAAAACTGTCGAGGCCACTGAGCTCGCTACTCCAAATATTTTTCTCAGCAATCTCTGCCTCCATGCTGGCTGCTGCGTCGCAGTTTGGCTGGTAGTTGTCGTTAACGTCGCTGGCACAATGCGTTTTGCCATGTGGAACAAATTTAGTTTGGATGTCGAGCCATCGACTGAAGCGCTCCTGCTGCTTCAGGCGCAGTTCGTGTTCAGCATGATGCAGCGCCGTTGACAGTATGGCGTTCACACGTAGACCACTCGAGCCACGCATTTTACGACGCATTTCCACACGTTTCATGCGAAAATTACGCACCCAATATGTTAGCGTTTTGGGTTGCTGAATACAATTATACTCTTCGTAATTCGAGTAGGCAACCATTTTTCACAATGGTGTATTATATTAACTTTCTTTTCAGTATACAAACACACACACACACACAAAACACACCTCTGCTGCTGCTCAAACGTTGACCAATGTGCTGGGTTTTTCTTTTCACAATCGGGTTATGTAACTTTCCAGAAACTCAGAACTTGCTACTAGCGCACACGTCTAACCAGCACGACTTTTCAAAAGAGAATGATGGAACGAACGAGAACGGTACGCTATTTATAGCTGCGCTGCCACGACGACGAACAATGCGACGCTGTCTACGATTCTTTGCGACAGCTGCTAGCAATAAGGGTAGCAAAAACCGGATCCAAATTTTCAGGAATTCAGGTAGAAATTTATGACTTGAAAGGTTTCTTGAATTGCATTCCTTTTAAACCAGAATATTCGTGAGAAAATTGCACCCCAATACTGAGCAAGCTGCGCAAATCGTCGTCTACCTGCCAACTCGTTTTATGAGATGAAACGAAATGAAATAAAGTAGGGTTGCCGCGCAGCCAAGAGGGTAATGCGAATAATTATCGATAACTCGCAGAGTGGCGCCAAAGTTTAAATGTGCAAATGCGGCAGGCTTACATATAGACGTATATTTAGGCAATTAATAGCGTCATTACATGGTAGATCTGAACGAAATTTACGACTGTATACGTTTGTTATTGAAACAAATTGTACACAGACTTGCAGCTGCAATTAATTATTGCAATGTTGTAGAAAATATCTGACCAATATGACCCGAAATATATTTTTGTGTGTATATTTTTGGAGCAACAATTGGATTCGACAGCTCCAGCAGCCAAACAGTACACTTTAGCAGCTCGTCGGGCACGGTACGCGCTTAACGGTAAACGCGGAAAAACCCAACGATCGCCAGGGAAAACTTGTGGGACGGGGCAAGGGCGGCAGGTGTAATAATTCGCACGTACAGCGTGTGGCGGGTTCGAAAAACAATTTCAATATTTGAGCGATTTTCAAAATAAACACAGAAGTGTAAAGGCAGCGAGGGGCAGCCGAGGAGTTTGTGTGGCAGAGAAACATCTGCCGCTGATGATGACGACAGACGGCAGATCAAAAGATTGATTGCAGGCCATCAAATTAAAGTGTGGAGGAATGTGGATGCGGCCAGAGCACTAGCACTACATTTTCACCCATGCGAATTTTCACTTTCCATTCGAACAGCCTTTTTTGTAGGCCACAGAAAAAAAAACAATCATAATTTGTAAACAAATCAACAGAAAGAACGAAAGAAGTGGAAACGATCAAAATGGAGAATGTGCGCTTTTCCATCATCGTAAGTGATGAGCATGCCCCTGCCCCGCCCACTCCCTCACCCCTCTCCCACTGTTTTGTTTGTGTTCTTTCCTCTGGCTAATTGGTTTGTTTGTTTTGGCCAGGAAAACGATCTGAAATGGCAATCGGAGGGGGATGGCGGCGCCGACATGGACCTGCTCTTTGATAAGCGCAGCATCTCCAGCGAGGCCAACAGCGATGCGGTCTTCAGCAACGAGGCGCACGAGATATTCGCCCGACAGCAGCAGAACCAGGTGCTCTGGCAGCCGCAGGAGATAGAGGAGACGCTCTGCGCGCTGCCCAACGCCGTGCACATACTGCACATGGTCAAATCCGGCTGTTTTCTAGGTGAGTCAGTGCGCAGAGAGAGAGAGAGAAGCAACAGCAGGTGGTAAACATTATTCCCATAGAGCTAATGATCGAGCCGAACGATTGCAATTTGGCATTGATCTGCTGTGCCATCTACGGATCCGTGGAGAACATCATCTATCTGCTCACGCACTACAACGCCGATCCGAATGCCGCCGACAGTCGTGGCCGCACCTCGCTCCACTTTGCCTGCTGTCGCGCCAATGCGCCCATAGCCAAGGTGCTGCTGGATCGTGGCGCCGATGCGAATCGCTGGGAGGCCAAGAAGGAGGTCACGCCGCTGCACTGTGCCGCCAGGTGAGTGGAGCAGCTCATTGAGAGTCTCTATAACTAGTATTCCCACTCGCAGTGCCAAGAGCGTGGAGTGCATCCTGCTGCTGCTGCGACGCAAGGCCAACATCAATATAGGAATCGAGCGGCGTTCCGCTCTGCACTATGCCATCGATGGCAACGCTGTGGACTGTGTGGAGATTCTGCTGAAGTATGGCGCGGATCCCAACACGCCGCAGGTGTACACGGAGACGCCGCTGCACACGGCATCCGCCTCTGGATTCACCAAGTGCGTGGAGCTGCTACTAAATCACAATGCGGACGTGCGCTCCCAGTTCGGCGAGGGCAAAGTGACAGCGCTGCATCTGGGTAGGAGGTGGAGGGGGGAGCAGTACGAAATTCTTGCTAAATATTAATCACTTTTGCAGCAGCGGAGAATGACTACGCGGAATGTGTGCGTCTGCTGCTGGAGCATCGCGCCGATGTCAACTGTCGCAATGCCAGCCAGCAGACACCCCTGCATCTGGCCTGCCTCTCCCAGTCCATTGGCACCGTCGAAATGCTGCTCAAGCATGGCGCCAATGTGAACGCCGTCTACCGGGACGGACGAACCGCTCTGCATGCGGCCATCGTGAAGCAGTCCCGCTGCCTCGACTGCTGCAATGCCCTGCTCAAGGCAGGCGCCGATGTCAACAAGGCGGATGACTACGGCTACACCCCGCTACACATTGCGGCGCTCAATGAGTTCAGCAGTTGTGTGTACGTCTTTATAGGTAATACGGAAGAGGAGTGGAATCTACTCCTAAGTACTCACCCCTTTACTCTGCTCCTGCCAGAACACGGCGCTGATATCACGGCCCGCACGGATGGACACACCTCGGCGCTGACCTTTATAGTGCGTCGTTGTCCGGAGGTTATACCGAAGCTCATGCAGAAACTGGATGACTCCATCAAGGCAAACGATCACGAGATTGGCGACGTCGACTGTCAAATCAAGCTGGACTTTCGCCTGCTGGTGCCAAGCTCTTCTGTGGACAAGGGCGAAACGGACCTCATGTTGACACTCATCGAGGTGGGACAGAAGCGCATTCTCATGCATCCGCTGTGCGAGACTTTTCTGTTCCTCAAGTGGAGACGCATACGCAAGTTCTTTCTACTGAGCCTGGCCTATCACACGTGCTTCGTGCTGCTCTTCACGCTCTACGTGATTGGCGTCTATGTGAGAGCCTGCAAGCAGGACGAGAGCTGTCGTGCTCCTGGGCATGTGCCTCCTGTGGGCTACCTTGTCATCGTGCTGAATCTGTCCCTGATGGGCAAGGAGCTCTTCCAAATGGCACACGGATTGCATGGCTACGCCAAGAACTGGGAGAACTGGCTGCAGTGGACCATTGTCTTTGGTGTCATGTTGTGCGTGGTAAGGAGTACCATGAGTTGTGTATATAGATTCCTTATCCAACCGCCAATCCCTTCTGTAGACCCCGGAAATACTGTGGACTGGCGATCTGACGGCGGTGCCCATGTGGCAACATCACGTGGCTGCCATAGTCATACTCCTGGTCTGGGTGGAGCTGATGATGCTTGTGGGTCGATTCCCCATCTTTGGTGTCTATGTGCAAATGTTTACCAAGGGTAAGTATGAAATAGTAGCTCTAAGGTGGATTGCATTGAATCGATACCTTCTTCCAGTTGCCGTGAACTTTGCCAAGTTCCTCTTGGCCTACATTTGTCTGCTGATTGCCTTCGGCTTGAGCTTCGCTGTGCTCTTCAATGACTATCCGGCCTTTGAGAACGTGACCTGGTCTATACTGAAGTCCTTTACCATGATGTCCGGGGAACTGGAGTTCGAGGATATCTTTTACGGCGACTATGCCGTAAAGTTTCCGGTCACCTCGCACATTATATTCCTCGCCTTTGTGCTGCTGGTCACAGTTATACTGACTAACCTCATGCTGGGCTTGGCTGTGAGTGATATACAGGGTTTGCAAGTGTCGGCCAGCTTGGATCGTCTGGTGCGGCAGGCGGAGCTGGTGTCCCGCCTGGAGAGCTTCTTCTTCTCGCGATTGCTGCGGAATATGCCGTTCGTGCACTACTGGAAGCGGAAAGCATTGCTACGCACCTCTCGGGATAAACTGCAGTTCACAGTGCGTCCCAATGATCCCAGGGATCGCTCACAGCTGCCGGAGGACATCAAACTCAACATATATAAGCTGGTGGCTGAAAGAAGAGATCGAAATATGAGCATGAGGCGGCGACAGTTTGAGAAGAATTATCACATGTTCAGTCGCAGCTTACCGCGCACACACGAGCCGCCAGAGTCCAGAAAGGTATCCTCTCATCAGCTGCAGCAACAACAGCAAGCGGAGACGGCTGAAGTGCCTCCACAGACGCAGTACTTCCAAATGCACGAACTGCTGCGCCCACGCTCTGCCACCAATGTGCCACAGCAGTTGCGGCAGGAGCACGACACTATGGTGAAGTTCAAAAACAATGCCAACGACTGGCGCGTGGAGATGCAGGCACTCAAGGAGCAAGTGGCTCAGCTGACAGCCAAGTTCGACAGATTTGCAGAGAATGCGATGCGTAAATTGAATTACAGCGCCGATGAGCTATGCCGCCTAAAGCAACAACAACAGGCGACGCCTGCCACAAAGGCGGAGACACTGCGGCAACAGCGACACCATCGTTGACTTTTTTTAATTATATATTAACAATATTTACACTTGCACAAATAAAAGTTATCGATAAAAAAATATGGCGGGACTTTTTGGCGCAATGCAAGAGCTGCCAACTTGCTTCAAGGAACACGCGTGAAATGAAATGAAACTGGTCCGATATCACTGCCTTTGTATATCGATAACATGATACAGCCACCACTAATTCAAAAATGAGCGGAAATTGCATTTAATTTTAATTGACTTTAAATTGTATGCAGTCAGAAATAAAACACAAACACACTTATATTTTCTAAGATGGAGGCACATTGGTTAGCCACTTGTCATTGCTTTGATTCCACAAAAAAGTTCCCTCATCTGGCTGCGGTCCATGTGGCGATATCGGCGTCCAGGTATTCGATTTGGGATTATAGGCAAAGTTCTTGGAATTGCCTGGTGGTGGTGGCGGTGTTAGGTTAGTCAGCGGTGGCCTTGTTATGGGCACAAAGTTGGGCCTATCCCCTTGCTTATCTGTGCTGATGTACTCCACCTGCGACTTGGGATTGGTGTAGTCACCAGCCAACGTCAGGCAGAGTAAACTGAATAGAACTAAATATGAATAGTGATTAGCTTAGTATGTGTTATTAACTGGGTTTCTGTGCTACTTACGGCACATGTGTAGTAGCATTGAAGTGCGCATTTTGCATATAGTAGTAGAATAGAATCACTAGCTCGAGCTTCGGAGAGGTTTCAACTACGACTGGCTGGTCAGCGGATCTGTACACATTAGATAAGGTAAGGCTGGCGAGTGTGAGAACTGAAATCTCTCAATTAAATAAGCTGATTGTCTGTTTTTGTTTTGTTTTATTCTTATTCTTATTCTTCTTATATTTCTGCTGAGGTCATGCATTGAACGTTGAACTGGGCGATTGTGAGTTTTGACTAGGCCTGGGGAGCTCACAAATATTCCCTGGGTGTTATGCTGTTGGAGGGGGAGTGCAGATGCCCATGTGTAGCTGGCGTACATCTAAGTAATAAGTTTTAAAATAAATATATGTATGTATCTGATAAGCCAGTGGAGACACTTACTCTGACCACAGCGCACGGCACAGTCGAAACGCCCCGCGTTATAGTAGTTGACATTATCGCTGCCACAAATGGGATTGTACTCACTGGTGGCTGGACAGGATTGCACGCAGGCCAGGTAACGTGGTGAAGCTGTTGTGGGTCTGCCCGTGGTAGTGGTGACTCTATTCTCTATGGGCTCGCCACGTACAAACGTGCTGCTCGGAAAGCTGGGATTGATCCAGTCCTGAAATTGCGGATGGGCAGCTGCAGCAGCTATGAGCACGCACAGAGCTGCAAGAATATGATTATTTAGATTGTTGCTTAGCTGTTAATTAGTTGAGCAACCCACCGAGAAACTGGAAACTTTTCATTATCGTTTTTTTTTTTTGTGGTTCGAGCGAGGTTTACGAGCTGATCGACTGTTCGATTCTGAAACTGAAACGCGTCTGAGACCCTCAAACATCCCGTTGCGCGTTTATAACTGAAGGTCAACATCAATTATTTCATATAACTTTTTGTTGTATTTGTATTTTTCGGTATTGATTTGTTTATTCTGCGTTGTAGTAGTTCACATGCCACAAGCGTTATGGCTCTGGTATCTCTCTTTCGGATCGACAGGGGAATGCCCCAGCAACGGGTTACTGTTCGTCATGCTGCGTTTAATAAGGAAATTTAGAGATACTGCGTTATAATTCCATATAATTCTCATCTATATATGACGGAAAAAAACTCCTTTTTCTCAGTTGCGAAATGATTCATCGCAGCAACGTGTGAGGCACTGACGTAGGCAGAGGGGGTTTCAGTAACCTCCAGATCAGATAGTACAATTATAAAGGTGTGAATTCAATTCTCTTCTTTCAACTATATTCCTCCAGTTGAAATAAGATTACTATCAAGAGTTGATAGAACTGAAACTTAACTTTGTTTACTGATTGAAGTATGAATTCAATTCTCTTCTTTCAACTATATTCCTCCAGTTGAAATAAGATTACTATCAAGAGTTGATAGAACTGAAACTTAACTTTGTTTATTGATTTTTTGACAATTTTTTCTTCCAAATCTTTAACTCTTAATTATTGTTTTCCACTTAAACTTAGCCTATGGGTTACACAAAGGGAATTCATTGTTTTCGCTTAGGGATAAACTTCTACGTGTGCAGCTTACACAATTTTGTTGAAAAAGGGCATGTATAAAACAGAACGTCGTAATTCAATAGAAATACAGAGAAACAATTAAATAGATAAGCATTTTGCAACAGAAATGTCAAGAATTTAACCGAAATGAAATAGAGTGAGCTTCTATATAGTAGTTCCTTCATCAGTACCCCTTCCTTATGGTGCCTCTTGTTGCCTTGAGAGTTCAGTTGATAATACACTTATAGTGCTATATATTACATATATAGTTCGGTTTGAAGAATCAGTTGAAAATACTTTTGCATAAAGTATATACTACACGCTAGCTGATCGGAGTCTGGTGTAGTACTAGGCACACTTATACTGGTATATTATCATACAATTTTGGGCATCACAGAGATTATTATGGACGTTCCTCCTCCTTGGAACCCAACAGAGGCATCAGCATTCCATAAGTATAGTGGGCACTTACTTAATTTTGAACAGAGAAAAGTAAACGTACGAAATTTGGTTTGAAACGTCCGTATCCAAAGTGAAAAGTGGAGCTGGGTATAGTCTCTTGTTGGAAGTCCGGGCTTCTGCTTAAGGACTGTTCTTTCGCACAGCAAACATTCGTTGTTGTTGTGGCTGCTGTCGTTGGGCAGTTTTGTGGCTGTTCTGCTGCTGCTTCTTCTGCTTCTCCTTGGCGGCGACCTGATCCATGCTGGGCCCCTTCAGTCGCTGCTCGGCGGTCAGCAGAAATCCGGTCAGTTTGCCATCCCAAATGATGAGGCGTATGGGCACCACGGACAGCAGCTCCAGCTTATAGGGCGACTGCTTGACATTACGTTCAGCAATCATGACATAGTTTGGCGTATGCTGTGTATCCACCAGCACACGCTGCATCTTGTAGTTCAAGCTGATGACATGACCCGATTCCAGCGTCACTACATTCATCATATGCTGATAGATCTCCAGCACCACGGCACGCATATAGACAGCCTGGCGATTGCTCACATAACGCTTGAAGAACAGATGGCTGGAATCATCTCCCGCCTGTTTGGCATTGAACTTGCGTTCGTTGGCCAACTTGGTCAGCTGATGGAGCTCCTCACAACTGCGGGCGGGCGGAGCGGAGTACTTAAGCGCCGCCGCCAGAAGACTAGAATTAAGAGTGGGGAATGGGTTAAAGATTGAGGCAGTGCTGATTGTCAACTCCGACTTACCGATGCACCATCACATCCGGATAGCGTCGTATGGGACTGGTGAAGTGCGTATAGATGGGTATGGACAGGGCATAGTGCCACAGATCTGCAGCTTCCGTTTTGCCCTCGCTGCAGAAGTAACTACACATGGAAGATAGAACTATTAGCACCACATGGTGGATCGTACACTTCACTCTACTCACTTGGCTCTGGCCATGGGTTTCATCAGCAACTGGCTGAGGCAGGCACACATGGCCACAGGATCCGCTGCCTGTGCGCACAGCCGATGCATGCTCTCCTGCAGTGCCTTGGACGAGCTATAGTCGAGCTCCAGACCCTGCCCCAGTAACTTCTCTCGCAATGCCTTCAATGATTTGGTCAGTGGCGGCGGATGATTACGCAGCACGGCAATGTTGGGATAGGCGTCATATATGAATCGCGCCACTGCCTGGTTGGCCAACAGCATAAACTCCTCAATCATTTGATTCGCCTCCCGCTGCTTGTCCACCTCAAAGCCAACGGGTTCACCCGTCAGCGGATCTAGGCTGAAGCGCACCTTGGCATTATTGATGGTCAGGGCGCCATTATCGAAGCGCTGCTTCCTCATGTTGCTGGCAATGTTATGCATCCAATGGACTCGCTGGACTACGTCCTGGACTGTGAAGCCATTCAGTATGTTCGGGAAATCATCCTCGGTGAAACGCTCGTTCGGATTATCAATGATCTTCTGGGCATGCTCGTACGCGAATTGCGAACAGGAGTTCATAACTGAGCGTGTGAAGTAAGGCTTGCCCAGCTGTTTGCCATTGGAGTCCAGGCGCCAGAATACCGAGAAGGAGAACTTATCCTCGCCCGGCAGCAGTGAGCAGCGGAAGCATAGTGTCTGTGGCAGCATGTGTATCACCTCATTGGCCAGATAAATCGATGTGGAACGCTCCTTTACAATGTTGTCCAGTTCGCTGTTCTCCTGCAGATAGTGTGCCACATCGGAGATGTGCACACCCACCTCAAACTCATCCTTGCCCATTTGCTCGATGGACAGTGCATCGTCAAGATCACGTGCCGTCAGCGGATCAATGGTGAAGACGCAGCTCTTGCGCATATCGCGGCGGCCCACTAGATCCTCTCCAGCAACGGCTGGGGCTGGCTGCGCGTACATCTGATTGAAGCGCTCCTCGAAGGGCACCACATCACGCAGATTATTGTGGATGAGTATGGCCTTGAGCTCGTCGCTCAGATTGCCCACACGTCCGACTGGCTGCAGCAGTTCCGCTATGCAATGGCCATTGCAGTCAGTCTCCAGTATGTGAGCCAAGAAGAGCAAGCCGCAGGCCTCGTCTGGCTGCTTGTTGCCAATGTGTATGGCACAGCTTGCCTGAGTTACATACGCCATGGGCATGCGCAGATCGAATGGCCTGAACTTGTAGAAGAGCTCCTCGTCGCAGAGCTTCACGGGATTGGTGAATGATATGTTGCCCACGATCTGGCGCAGTTCCGTTTGCTTCACAATCGAAATGACAAAGGCCTTGGGGCAATTGTCCGAGGAGATAACCGCCACATTATCATCATCCGAATCCTGTGAGCCCGTCTCATCCGACAGCTCGTCATCCTCACCTGAAAGAAAGAAAAGTTTGAACTCAATCCAAGCACAATCCACCCACAATAACTCACCCAAGGGCAGAGTTGCCTTGCCGCCAGTGATGCTATTGGATATGCCTTCGCTTGGCTTGCTTACAGCTGCACCCACGTTGAGCACAAAGGCACGCACGATGTCGCCCTCGAAGGCATAGCGTCGCGCCACTGGCAGCAGCACAATACCATCCCGCTCGAGCGTCTCACGATCCGTGGACATGGTGATGAATGCCTGGCGATTGTTCTTGCGGTTCACACGTATCTCGTCCTCAACAATGCGTCCATAGCCGGCGGCCACCAGTCGCTTGGCATGCGAATCCAAGTCGCCAAAGTCTCCCTTGAAGATTAGCTCTTGTGGCATCAGTTGCTCTGCGCCCACATAATGCTGCACAATGTTATTGATGTATGCCCGCATCGCCTCCAGCTCCGTCTTGAGGGATCTGGGAGTGTTCTTCTCCTGTCGCTTCTTGCGATAGCGATTCCGTTTACGGGGCGATGGTCCGGCCGAGTTGGCATCGGATGGTTGTTGAGCACTACCCTGGGAAGCTGCTTGTTGTGCACTGCTGCTGCTTGTGCTGGAGAGCTCAGATTCGCGGCGAGAACGCATTAGCTCAGCGACGGCACGTTGGTCCGCCATGCGTTTGGCCTGTTGCTGCTGCTGTTGAAAATTTGCCGGCTGCTGCAGCCGACCCAAGTGATCCATGCCACCATTAACGCGTTGCCCTTGCTGCTGAGTGGAGGGTGGAGTAGCAGTTGCTGCTCCTCGCAGCAATGGAGATATATAAACTTTATTTACGGGATTTCTGACAAGATTCTCCAGGTGTCCAGTCCAGTCGAGTTGAGCTAGCACCTCGTTGCCTTTAATCAAATTGCCAGCATACGCATTCACTTGGGGATTGGACTTCATGAGCGCCAGCACGAGATCTTTCAGTGCATTCACCTCAATGTTCAGTGTCTGCCGCGACTTGCGCTTCTTCTTCTGCTCCTGCGAGGCCTGTTGTGGTTGTGGCAGTTGGTGTGGCAGTGCTGTTGGTACCTGTTGATAGCCATTGTGCTGGTGCATGGGCATAGGAGCTGGGCCCATAGGGCCAGCATAGGGGTAGGATGGCAGTACCACATGCAGTGGAAACGTGGTGGCGTTCTGTACATTGTTATGGATCTGGACTAGCCGTTGCTGTTGCTGCTGCTGCACGGGTACGGCAGCACCGGTGAGAAGCGCCATGGAGTGCTGCGAGACAAAGTTGCGCATGAACTGGTTTGCCCGCTCCTCCATGTAGGCGGTATGCATGGAGGACGACGCCTGCTGGAACATATCTTTTTGCGTCTGCTGGAGACGAGCGGCCAGCAGCTGGGATCGTTGACGCAGTAGCTCGAGGGAACCCACTGGACGTTGTCTGGCGTGACTGGCGTGGTGATCGCTTTCATCCGCTTGTGGCATATTTCGTATCGTCGGACCCGTAACAGCACTTTTTAAGCTCCCTGCGCTCGACGTCTCTGACATGTTTCAAACAGTTATTGTTGCTTTCTTACAAAAATAATAAATAATGTTATTCAGTTTACATATACATATATTACAGGGGTATGTGAAATACTTGAAAACAAAAACTCTCAACTAAATGAGGTAACTGCAAATCTAGCACACAGCGTTCATTGCTCTCTCGGCGCAGCACGTCACAATACGATAATCAAATCAACACACAACACAAGTTGTACATTTCAAATATGTTTAAATAATATTTCACAATATTAACTTACAGCAATTCATATTATAAACATAAATCCATAATATTAAATTAAATTTTAATTCTACGTCACATCACGTCTCTCCTCCCATGGACCGAAGAATAATTGTTATCGCAATGTCACGGCACACTTGGCGTTTTGCGCATAAATAGGCATTTTGCTACACTTGGCGTTTGCCACATTTGGCGTTTTGTGCATAAATTGGCGGTTTGCTACACTTGCCGTTTTGCCACACTTGGCGTTTTGCGCATAAATTGGCACTTGTTTATGTGTTGGCGCAAACATTGACATTTTTTCAAAAATGTTAATTTCAACAATATGTTATGTTAATAACAGAGTGCGCCAACGTCGAAATGCAAATGCAAATTTTGTTATAGATTTTGTTATTGTAATAATTACTGTTTTGTCAATACCGATGAGTGTTGTTTAAATATTATTTATAACAATTTATTGCCAGTATTTTCTAGTCTATTTTGGCACACTTTTCAATTATCAAGTGGTAACAGTGGTAGAACGCACGGCATGGTATCAACAGCCAGTGTTGCCTCATGATGTGCGTTTTGCTTATTTGCCCTGGTTCAGTGCTGGAAAACCTTCGCGCCTTTTTTCCGAGGGTTTTTATTACATTCGCTGCAACGGGAATTTCTATATTTTATGTCGTTTGATTTTGAAAATGTTTGCTTAACTGCGCGGTAAATAAGGCAGTTGGATGCTGTGTACTAGTGGAAAGAGGCGTTGCGTTGTTGTTTGTGTGCATACATAAGTACATGTATGTGTGTGCGTGTGCAAGTTCTGTAGAAAAAGCTAAGAAAGGTACACAACATTTATTGTTTATTTGTATGTATATGTATGTAGTTCGCTTTGCCAGTTGTTTGTTGCAATTCTTATAAGTTTGGCTTTTTATTTATAACTGCTTGTATGCCGTACACACACCACACACACACATACCACACAATCAGACATTAACTATGTACGAATGTAAGGAGAAGCGCTAGAAAAATGACTGATGTAAATTGTTTTACAAGTGAGCATACAACAACGACAACAACAGCAACAGAATCCACAACACCAACGGAAAATGTGGAGCAGCCAGTACAGTGCCCCTCATCGCCCTTTGTATTGAGAGCCCCGCCCAGAGACAAGTCAAATCTAATTCGAAAGAACATGGAGGAGGTGCTCAACTCGGTGAAGCAGAAGCATCGCGAGAAGCACAGGCGAAAGCGTGAAGAGAAACGTCAACGTGCGGCCCTGCTAGCCGGAGCTGAAGTACAGGAGGCACAAGTAACAACAACAGCAACTACACCAGCCAATGGACGCCACGTGCTGCGAGAGAAAACCACGCGGGAGAACGGCAACCGCAAATCCCAAGCTAGTAGTCCCATGAAGAGCAGCACTCCAGTATCTGTTGAAACTACTACGCCAGTCGACAGTAAGGCGAAACCCACCAACGTCTTTGAGCTCATGATGAGCGCACGTAATCGTTCCCTGGGCTCCAATGCGAACGGTCAGCAGTCACCAGAGCTGCGAAGTGAAACAGCTACTGATGCGGAATCCACGCCACGGGGGAAACGCAAGCAAATGCTGCAGGATTGGAACGAGCGGAAGGGTGCCTCCAAGCGTCGACTGGCCGATGAGGCACGTGGCGAGTACATAGAAGAGAAAATGGACCAGCGTGCCAAGCGGTGAGTGCATCCATGGAGTATCCACCTATATACATTACTCTAATAGTCCACTACTTACAGCTTAAAGAAACTGCTGACCCAGCCAGCGGATAAGAGTAGCAAAAAACCGGATAAAGATACGTCAGTTTCGCCTGCTAAACGAACACGTGGTCGTCCACGCGCGCGGCAAGTCAGCGTGGATCTGGGTGCGGATGCGAATGCCTCTACGCCAGAGGTGGCTAAGCTGGAAGAAGAAACAGTAGAGTTTCTGGCCAAGCTCTCCTCGCCAACCAAGAAGCGCGACAGTCTGCTGGGCTACTTCTCTAAGGTGGAAACACCCAAAGCTGCGAACGAGGTGGCCACGCCCAAAGCGCGCACACGTGGCCGCAAATCCTCAATCAGTGTCACGCCTGCAGCACTGCCCGTCAACACTCCAACCAGTCGTCCTCGTCGCTCCTGTGCCAACAAAGCGCGCTATGACTATGATCTGGACCAGAGTCCCCCCAAGGCCAAGGTTGTGCCAAAAGTGGATAAGGCTGCCGCTGAGACTTCCATTGAGATCATCGACCTGGACAACAGCAACTCGGCGATAACGCCCAAGAAGTTAGCTCCATTGTTTGTGCGACATGTGCCTAAGCCCAGTCCAGATCCGTCCATGTTACGTGCACGCCAAGAGTTTCTGCAGTCTGGCGTGCCGGAGAAGCTCAAGCAGGAGCAGCAGCGTCAGCGTAGCTTTGAGCAGGCGTACGAGGAGAGATATGAGCTCTTTCCAGCCATATCAAATGTGGCATATTGCCAGGAACGTTTAGCGCCCGCTGCACTTGCTCCCCTCCGCTGGCGAGCAGAGGACGAACCAGATGAATCAGAGCTGCCACGTATATGTCGACCTGGTAGCATTACATGCTGCACTGCTGCAGATTATCAAGCCAAACCGAAGCGTTCTAGCCTCCACTGGACACCACTGCCACAGCTGGACAATAAGCGCGCCATGGTGAAGAACTGGAAGGGCAGCTTCGATAGATTCCCCACCTTCAAGTGCTACAATCAAATGCGTGAAAAGTACAGGCATTTCAGTGCGTTAGACGCGTCGGAGGACACGCAGCCCATGGGCGAATCCTTTGTGGTGACGCGGCATACAAGGCGTTCCTTGGAACAGAACCAGGAGGATGCCCAGCCACCAGCCACTGCGCCCAATGGCGAGCTCCTCTTCACGGAGAAGTACAAGCCGTTGCAGTACGAGCAGGTGTTGGTGAACCTAACGCCAGTGCAGGAGCTGCGCGAGTTTCTATCCAGTTGGAATGGCGGACAGCGCAACTCACAGACTGCAGAGGATTGGCTGGACGCTACGCAAGACTCCAACTCAACGGGCTTCAACTGCAATACCATGGTGCTACTGGGACCATGCTCCAGTGGCAAGACCAATGCGGTGTTTGCTCTGGCCAACGATATGAACTTCAATGTGCTGGAGGTGAATGCCGGCATGAAGCGCACTGGCAAGAAGCTCATCCAGGAGCTGCAAGAGGCCACACAATCGCACCAAATAAGGAAGGAGGCCAAGACACAGCAGCTGCTGTCGAAGATGCAACAGAATGGGCTGAAGAGCAGGCAGGGCGAGGAGGAGGTGCGCAAATCCCTAATACTCATCGAGGATGCGGATATATTGTTTGACAACTTGGACGCTGGCTTCAGTGAGGCCATCTACACGCTTGCCGCCAGCTCCAAGCGTCCAGTCATCGTTGTAGCCTCCAATCCGAACTGTGCCCATCTCCAGCGTCTGATGCAGCAGAATACGATACGTTTTCAAGCGCCGAATGCTCTGAACATCTCCAGATTCCTGGCCGTGCTGGCGCTCATGGAGAACTGCCCCATTGAGCTGGATGATCTGATATCCCTCTACCTATACAATAGACAGAATCTGCGTAAAACTCTGCTGGAACTGCAGCTCTTCGTACAGAGCGGAGGCGATGGCATCAGTGCACGACTGCAGCCACAGCTTCTGCCGCGATCTCCTAGCAAATCCCCCACCGCCATCCAGCCACTGTCCACGCTGGATGGCGTGCACATACATCGACGACTCTTTGAGTACTACACCTCGCCACAGAATCACCAGTATGCTATACCATTTCCGCTCAATCTGCGCCAACTGCAGCTCAATATCAGAGAGCTGGTGCGGAACTCGACGCGCTTGCAGCAGGAGCAGCCCACAACCCCGCAGACTCCAGCACCGCGTGGCAAGCGTAGGACGCGTTCACCAAAGAAGGCCTGGCTCAGCAATGCCACCAGTGAGAGTAATCCCAGCCAGAGCCAACTCGGCACGTTGGCCGACTTCTTCGAGCATCTGTCCACGGCCGCACTGTTGGACCGTCGGCACACGGATCGACTGCAGCCACATCTGGCCGAGGAGCTGACACACACGCTGGCGGAGCAAGCAATCACCCATTGCCTGGCAGCCAAAGACTATGCCTACAGTCTGTTCGATAAGCCAGAGCAGCGGTAAGTTGTATCCTTGCACTTCTGGTAATCCACTAATGCATCCGCCACTTGCAGCATACATCTCGTCGAGTATCACACGCTGTGTAGCGCCGCCAGCCGCAACCTGGACTATGAGCCGACACTGCGCGCCATTTGCCGCAGCGAGAAACAACGCGCCACAGCGGAGCGCCGGTCCAGTCGCTTCTATCATTACTTGCGGCATTATCATGCGGCTAACAAGATGACCAGCTTCGCCACGGACATGTACGATGTGGCATGCAACGTGCTGCAGGAGCCAACGGCAAACCCTGCCGCATTAGAAGAATCCATTTAGTTAAACTAGGAGTAACTTGATACACTTAAAGTCGATCATGTGCTTAAACTAATTTGTATTTAGTTAATGACTAAAGATAATAACGATTGTTAAATAACTAAAATAAATTCTAACTAAATGAACTACAGTTGTTTGGGGCTACGACCTTTCAGGTGTTCGCACTGAACAAACGGTTTCAATGAGTCGCAAACACTTTTGAATCGGTGCTTACAGATTGCAGTTCTTTTACCAAGAAAATAGGTAAACCTATTTACATATATATGGTTCAATATGCGGATGATTGTTGATTAAATCGAAATCTTGTCTAATAAAAACTCGAAAAGCTACAGTCGGATGCAGCCGAATGTAGGAGACCCTGTACTTTCCCTGCTCCCCTTTAAACTTTAATCTCGAATATCTCTGGTGTTTATTATCCGATTGAGCCACAATTCACAGCACTGATGAAGGTTACCATAAGATCTTTGTATGCTGAAGCACAAGTTTGTATCTTTATAATTGTGTGAGGTATCAAAAATCTAACACAAACTAGGGTTATCTAACTGCCAAATATGATGTCTCTAGCTCTTATAGTGACCGAGATCTAGGTGTTCATACGGACGGGCAGACAGACGGACAAGGCTAGATCGACTCAGCTCGTCGTCCTGATCAAGAATATATACACTTTGTGGGGTCTGCCACGCCTCCTTCTGCCTGTTACATACATTTCTGACTTGCATAAACTTAATAGACCCTTTTGTACTTGTTTAAAGTACAGGGTCTAAAAAGAAACTACTCCTTACTACTCCTAAATGCCATATAAGTATGTATGTACATAGAATGACAACAACGCGAAAGTTATAGAAAAATACTCTCAAAAGCATCAATTTTAGTCATCCCTTGTCTCCACTGCTTAGAACAATAAAAATTTACAAATATCGGATGCAAATATAGTTATAGAATTTACTTTCAAGCACATTTTTTAAGGCTGCCACATTTTTGATAGAAAATCGTTTTACAACACTGTAAATCTCACGATTTTCTAATTTCAAACCCAACTGACAAGATTTTGTATGGGCTGGAGACCCGTCTCAAGTAAAAAGTCCCAATTCAGTGTGATCTCGGTGTTAACACTTGTAATCCTGGGAATCTTTCTCTCTGCTCAGCAACAGCAGAACCCACCCTTGGACTTCTCCTGCTCCGGCTCCCGCGCACTCTTGGACTCCACTGGAGATGCTGCCTGTGGTTGTGGCTGTGCCACAATGGCCAGCTCACCAATTTTTAGCTGTTTCAAACCGTTGACAGCATCCGACGAGTGTCCAGCACCATTGAAGGCCTTCGTCGCATCCTTGCCTGCCTTCTCGAGTATCAAGTCCGCACCGCCAGGATGTTGTTTAACAAACTCCGTGCAGTCGTAGACATTGCCTTTGATGATCAGCCAAACGGGTTGGCCATTTTTGCCATTATTGGCTGCCACCTCGGACTGTGTGTATTGCTGTGACATGTTGGGGCCGACTAGACTCTCGACTCTTGGAAGTGTGGCTGAGGAAGGCGAGAGCTTTATCAGCACGCTGATAAGATTCCCAATTTACAATGTATAGACCCTAATTGCTTTTATGTGTTATGGCTATGATTTAACCACTCCTCGATGCTCCTCAATTGACGGCAGCGCGTGCACTAGTCACTCGTCTGGCGGGGTTAATGAATTTATGGCCAATAACTAAACTAAACTACTGGCCATATCAGACGGGGAAAACGTTTACGCTTACTCACAGTCCGATAACGGACACGGGTTTACCGCCGGGCTTTGGGCGGACCTTGATAATGTGCTACGTGCGCATGCCATGTTTCCAGCTGGCTAAGAGATCGATGATTGAGCTGCATGAGTTGGCTTAAAGCGTAGAAGTTGCAGACTAAGTGCGCTAAATATAAAACACAGCATAGTACAGTGGAGACTGTTTTAGACGAACTCGTCTTTCTTAAAAGTAGACTTTTGGTAGAATATTTGTGTGGGACTTACCTGGATACTCTGCTTGGCCAGTGAGAAGCGTGTCGTTATGGAGTGTACGCCCAAGAGAGTTTTTGCTGTATATGTACAAAATTCAACTGCACTATCTTTGAGTGTGTATTAGCTGTATCTTCAAGCACTCTTGATGAGTGTTTTCTAATACCACTGTGTCTCAGAACAGCAACAAAAGCAACAGCGATAACACTGAGACTATTAAGCAGGTTTTTCAGTCAAGATCCTCACACACAATTGCCACATGATTAGCAGTAACAGTTATACATACATAAGTATCAATAAATATCTTTTCTTATGCTCAGTTATTCAAAATTCACACAATTCACAAATGCACTAGCACAACATACAACAACAACAAATGGACACAGCTGATTTCGGAATGTAAAAACTGTAAAAACTGTTGAATATTGAGAGCAGAGAGCGAACCCGACGCATGCTGGAGAGCTTACGAATACAGCAGAAAGGAGACAACGCTATCAATCACAAGGAAGACGTAGTAAGACAAATTGCAGTAACGCGGCAACTATTCACTCTTCACAACACTGGAAATATGTTTATATAAGAGAAAATTGCCATGTATGTGTGTATTTATGTTTGTACTATGGAATGATGTTACAATTGTAAACATACATATATGTATGTATATTTTTGACTCCCTGATGAAGGCAACACAATAAACAAATCTTCGTCTCATTATTAGCATGAACTCAAATTCACACACACTTACACCACTTTTGCCCCACTGTGCCTGGTTAGACGCAAAGTTATTTGATACGAAAAGTAGATTATGTATATTTTGTTCTGGTTTTTTTTGTTTGTTTTGTTTTTTGATTTCAAATGTTATTATTATATCATGAGACAACAACAATAATGATTAATAATTCTTTAATATATATATAGTTGTGTATTGTTTTTATATCGATTTATATATACTATGTAGGGTATTATACGCCTCTTCAACTCAACTCGCTTCTTCCACTCGCTTTGCCCTCTAATTAAAAAATTTCACTAGTGTTGCATAGTTTGGCTATTATTTTTTACCTCTTCTTCTTTAATCACATGGCTTAAGATTTGAACTGATTTCGGGGGAAAGATTAGAATCGAGAACTCAATGTGTGGGGCAGAGCCAAGCAGAGTTTAGCTTAGATATTGTGATTTGCAGATGCTTAAACTAAGTATGTAATTAAATGCCCTGAATCAAAGTTAATTACACTAGGTAACAGCCAGATTGCAACTTTGATTAAACCAACTTTTATTTCATAGATTTGGGGATCAAAACTTCTTCTTTTTTTTCGATATTTGTCGTATCGAATCCCACAACTATAAGGTCAAGTTGATCTGCTCAAAATGTGCTCACAAAAAGTTGGTTTTTGTTGCCCAGTGTCATTATTGTATTATATATATGTATGTACAGTTATCAAATATCAGTCAATGATGCTACTAAAAGAGATGCGGCTCGTAGGAGTGTTGGCTTAGCTTTAGCATTAGATCGTTAATATGTGTACTAAACATATGTATTAGCTAGTTACTCGTTATGGATCGTAAGTGCTTGAAACCAATCAATTCTGTTATAGATAGACACGAGTGTAGTACGATCTAAGTATGTATATGTATATATATATATTGCAATTTCTTTTATATAGATTAAAGTTAAGTGCTTTGATTGGAATTTCTATCAGCTTATAGACCCACATACATACCCATAGTATATATATATATATAATGATTTCGTCTAGGACCAAAAGGCATTTACACACACATATACTTATATACAAACACTCTCTCTCCCCTGCCGAATAAATACATAGTGTTGTTGTTTTTTTCAAGATTTTTTGAAACGGTCTTTTATATTTCTGCAAGTGTAGTTTGCATTTGCTGCTTGTTTCTGTTGAGATTTGTGCTTAGAATTTACATTGCTGTGTACAATCAGATATAGATATATATATGCTATATATATATCGGTATCATACAGACATCATATACATAAATATTTCATATTCATTAGCGTAATTATCAGATATATATATATATATATTTTATTATTAACTTATGACGCGCTCCCTCTGCTCCTCTCTTTATGTACAACGCTTGAATCATTTCAATTATTTCATTTGTTTTGGGCTAAACTAAAGTATAAACATAATAATAAGGTGTGTGTGTGTGTGTGTGTGTGTGTGGGGGTAAAATGCTTGAACACATAATACGGGCTCAAAAATTGTTGGCAAATTCTTATTCAATTTTCAAATCGAATTCCAAATAATTCCCTCTGCTTCACTTTACATCAATTTATGCTAATTTCATAATTATTTACAAAGAATTGCGTTAAAATAGCTTAATAAATTTAAATTTCCATCTCAATTGAACTAAAAGCAATTTCGCATTTTTTCGCGCAGTGTATGTGTTGTGTGGGGGACGATTAAAATCAAAATCAAAAATTGTGTTGCTTCGACTGTATCGGGTGATGCCTGCACTCTCGTTGTGTCTTGTGGGGCATATGTAGTTTATATAGTACAACTTTGTCCAGCTGCTGCTCCTCCTCATCCTCCTCCTCCTCCTCTCTCCCTCGCTTAAATTCTGACTAATTTACAGTCTTTTCGTGCCCATTTTGTTCCCTCTCTTGGAATTATGTCGTCTCCTCCGCCTGCTGCTCCGCCGTGCTGGTGCTGCTGTCGGGCGTGGTGCCCGTGCTGCAGGCGGTGCTCTTAAGTGTCGCCGCATTGCTGATGGGCAGCGAGCTGAGCGGCGCCGCTGCCAGCGATGTGGCAGACGAGGAGGCTGAGGCAGAGGCTGAGCTCAGCGAGGTGGCCGATGAGCACAATGAGGGGCAGACGACAGAGGCACTACTACCAATCCCCAGCCCTGCTCCCGTCGGCGATTTGGGTGAACTGATGCGTGAGAAGAACTTGCTGATGGCATTCGGCTTGGACTTGGCAGCTGCGGCAGCGGCAGCAGCAGCAGCAGCACTAGTAGTTGTTCCATACGTGGAGGCGGAGGCGGAGGCAGAGACGTGGGATATGCTGCTGCTGCAGCTGCTGAGGCGATAGTTACAGTTGGCAGCGGCTATGGATTCCGGCACATCGCGTACGGTTTTATTGGGCGGCGGCTTGGTATAGGAGCGTGTGATTTCCGATTGCTAGGATTGAGAGAGACTTATTAGAGCTGGACTGGCCGGGGATCATGTGGTTCGTTCGGACTCACCTGATAGCTGCTGCGTATCTGCAGATGTCGATCCTGTCCGTACTCGCTGTCCGGCAGTGGCACATGATGCGGGCAGCGCGGCGTCTGCTGCTGCTGCAGCTGGTATTGGTAATGTTGATGATGATCCTGACTATGGCTGCACAGCGAGGAGCAGCTGCTGCTGCTGCCGGAGGAGGAGGAGGAGGAGGAATTGCTGCTGCCTTTAAAGCTATTGCCGTACTTTAAGCTAGTTGTTGCCGGATTAATACTATGGTTGTTGTTGCTGCTGGGGTATAGATAGTGTTGCTGCTGCTGCTGGAGCTGCTGTTGCTGGTGGGAATGTTGTTGCTTGTTGTTGTGTTGCTGCTGTTGTTGTTGCTGTTGCTGCTGCTGCAGCAGCTCCACACGCATTCTACATCTGAACTGATCTCTGTGCAGGAGAGGAATACACATTAGTTGGATGTTCTAGAGGATGAGGCAGTTGCTCCTTACCTGTCATCGACTGGTGTGCTTAGCGTGGAGCGGGTGGGAACGCCTAGACGCTCCATGCCCGCGCAGCCGGCTGTCTGCACCGACAGCATCTGCAAAGAGACAAGAGAAAGATTGGAGATTAGCTCAGTGATTGGACAGAGATTGGGAGTAACTAAAACCCACAACTAGAGCTCCATGTGGAGCAGCCTATCCTGACACTGCGCCACCTCTTGGCACGTTTGAAACCTTGGTAAAAGCAGCCAACTCTTACGCACTAGTGGAGTAGTGAACTTGCCCCCATCCTCCAGCTCCAAGTCAATCCTCATCTGTTCCAGCTTTTGGGCTGACTGAGATGCCGCCACAGACTTGAAGCTGAAGTGCCCGCGGTAGTCGCTATCGCAACGGACCACAAAGGGTTTATCCACAAAGAGCAGCGTCTGATGCCAGAGCGACTTCCAGCTGCTCTCCAGCCAGGGATTACAGCTGAGCTGTTGCGGCACATGACTCCGACTGAAGGCCACATCAAAGTAGAGTATAAAGCATTCGAGATACCCCTCTCGCTGCGCCTTGAGGCGTATGCTCCGGTCTATCTGCAGCTGCTCCGGCTGCACTGTGCGCAGATCCAGGCTGAGCACAGGATGGGCAAAGGTGAGCAGCTGTTGCCCGTTGACCTTGGCGTAACGTGGCTCGGCCAGGGCATAACGCCGCATGGCCTTCATATTGAAGCCATAGACACTGAGCCACCAGTCACAGCGTTCGCTCTTCAGCTGGTGCTCCTCGCCACCCAGCAGATAGAGCACACCCTGATCCGGCAGTATGAAGCCATTGGGTTTGAGCAGTTTGTCCCGCGCCTGGAGCAGCTGCAACAGCTCCGACTCGTACAGCAGACAGTGTCCCATCCAGTTGCACATAATGCCGTCCACACGTGGCAGCTGCAGCTGATCCACGTGTCCATGCAACACCTGTATGACATGCTCATAGCGATTCTCCTTGACCACCAGCTGGGCATAATCCGTCACACTGGAGCAGTCCACGGCAAAGACACGTGCGGCACCGGCACGTGCTGCCATCAGAGCCAGCGTTCCAGTGCCGCAGTTGAGCACCAGTATGGATTTGCCCTCAAATAGATGTCGATTGCTGTCTATGGTGGACTGAAAGTAGTACATGTGCTCCTGCTTCTTCTGCCGCGTCCGCATGTTCTCCAAGTGTGCGCCATAGTCCATGCGAAACTCCGCCGACGTCATGCTGTCCACATGGCGCAGCTCGGGCGGCACTGTGCGAGTGGGTGTGGTTATGCGTGGACATGGACGCACACTCCCAAAGGCATAGCGTCCACGGATATTGCCACGCACGCTATCGGTACTACGCCGTAGTCTGGTTATTGGCGGCGTCTCATTAAGTACTATTCCATTGATCTTGTCGGCTAATCCATCGACTGACTCTACCCTATCTGACTCTACTTCATTATTTGGCTTCAATTGCGCGTCATTCGGTTTTTCTTTTTGAGTATTTTCACCGTTATTCGCCGGCTGTTTGCTTTGGTCCGAGTTCTTTGGTATTGTCCGCTTCTCCGCCTTGAGTAGCGCTTTCCTCTGCTTCTGGGACAACTTCTTCTGCATATGGCCCACACATTTCAGTAAGACTCCTGGCATTATCACTAATTTATTAATAAAATACAAACAAAACCAAGAAGTTTGGTTTAGTTTTCTCGCTAAACTACTCAATGGCGCGCGTTCTTTGCTCAAGTCTGGCAACGCCACTTGGAAAGAGTTCGCTTTGTTGGGGCCAAGTGCTGGCCAGTTAGCTTTTAATTTGTCGAGGAAATAGCCAACAAATTGCTATAATTAATTTGCATCTTTTGCATATGGCCCACACATTTTAGTAAGACTCCTGGCATTATCACTAGTTTATTAATAAAATACAAACAATAAACCAAGAAGTTTGGTTTAGTTTTCTCGCTAAACTACGCAATGGCGCGCGTTCTTTGCTGAAGTGTGGCAACGCCACACGGAACAAGTTCGCTTTGTTGGGGCCAAGTGCTGGGCAGTTAGCTTTTAATTTGTCGGGGAAGTAGCCAACAAATTGCAATAATTAATTTGCACTATTATGACTTGTTCGCATTTACAGCTCAATCTGCAATAATAATATATGTACGTGTACGTGTTGTTGTTGTTTTGCACGTATCGTTCATTGCCGATGACACGATTCTTTGCATGTGCCACATTATTTTTGTGCAGCCCTCGTCCCTGGCACCGCGCGCACCTGCCGATTGATGTGTTCAAGTGAGCGTGACAAATGACAAATCTAGCAAATAATTCGTTTTCCTCAGACTTTGTTGATGCTGCTGTTTGCACCTCCCCCGTTATTTAAATTAAACGAAATATGCCAACAAACAAGCGCACTGACATACATACATACAGCAGACGCACCAACACGCCATCTAGCGGCAATTGTGTGGTACTACACATAATTCGATGCATGCCTGCATTGTTATTGTTGTTGTTGTTGCCAGACTTTCTTATTTTAAATTCTATATTTTCAAGTGGCAGCCATGAGCATAAATGAAAACGCGGCTATAAATTAAATGCAAAATATAAAATAATAAATGCGAGTGCGTGTGCGAGTGCGAGTGTGTGTCTGTCTCAGTTGAGCTAATTATTATATTCGCCTTTGCACGTCTTGTGCCGGTGCGTGCCACATACATAACGGTAATCATAAAATCTCCTGGCTGTCGTTTTGGCGTCTGCCTGCCAACACACACACACACACACACACACACACACACACACACACACACACACACTCACTCGCGTACACGCATTTAATAATCAAATTGAATTATTCATTGGCTAACGGCGGCAAATAAAATTCGATTAAAACTCTACGCTGTCGCGTCTGCTGGTGCTGCTATTGCTGCCGTAGCTGTGGCAAACGCCTAAGGTTATTAGCGGCAATTGTATTTTGCTCATTGCGTTGGCTGGCTGCTGCTCCACTCTCTTTCTCTGCCGACGCTCTGTCTGCCTTCGCTGCCTGCTGCTGGCAGCGCCAGTAAGACGCCCACGCAATGCTTCCGTCTCTCGTCTCTGGCTGTTCTTAATGGCAAGTCACGCATGCCTGTGTGTGTGTGTGTGTGTCAAGCTGTTAGACAACACACACACACACTCACATACATAGGCTGACTCTGACTCTGCAGCAGCATGGCAAAAGAAATATTGCGAAAATCACATTAAAAGCATATTCTAATATTTACATACAAATATCCCAATTGGAATTTGACAGTTAAGAATGTTGAATGAATGCTCTGCCGGTGTGGGAATTGTGGTTATGTAGCATACGCTGGCAAGCAGTGTCAAGCAGTGCACTTAAAGCAGTGGCGAGTTTTTAAATTTAAATAACAGCAAGTTTGCTGCTGAGAAAACTATATGACACCTATATTGCTCGATAGAGTGAACAAATCCAATAGAGTGAACAAAGCTGAACTGACTTGCTTTATGCTCAGTCCACATATGCGGGCAGTTGAAAGCTCTGTCTTAAAGCCGAAAAGCTTTGCATGCACTCAAGTCCCACTGGGCTCTATACTTAATGCATGTGTATGTTTGTGCGTGTGTGTGTTATTTCCCATGTCAACAGCACACACACACACACATACACACTCACTTGGTATGTAGGTTTGTGATGAATAATGAACTATGTTTCAGTTGTCAGCGCAGCCAGCAACAATTTGTCAAAAGTCAACATCTACCTCACTCTGCCGGAGTGCCTCGTTCTCCTTCCCCTCTCTCTCCACTCCCCCCACCACTTGCTCTCCCACTCAAAGCAGAGCCGCAGCTTTAGCCGTCGGCATTGCCTTTGATGCACTCAAGAGATGCGATTGTTATGTGGTGCGCTCTGCGGTTCACTCTCCCGCTCCCGCTTGTGGTGCGGGCGTGCTCTGCCGCTGCTCAAGGTTTCTCTGCTGCTGCTGCTGCTTCTTCTTCCAAGTTAATGGCTTAACCACAAAAATGGCAACAATTTGCCAATGCCTGAGCCGAACAGGTGGGTCGCAGCTGCCACAAGCTGCTGCTCGTTCGGCACAGAGCGTTTAAGCCAAATTCAATTTGCTGTCATTATTATAAAGACATAATCAAAACACAAAATGCCAGCTGAATTTTCGTTCGGCCATCAGCTAAAAAGAAGCTCAAATTGAACGCGACAAATGGTTAACCACGTTTATGCGGTGAAATACGTGAAGAGAAATAACGGAATTATAGTATGACAAGTCAAATAAATTTTTTTTCTTTTTTCTTCTCTTCTTTATTCTTAAAGTCTGGCAACTCTTCTTCTGCCCGGCAACGCTTTATGCTGTCAAATTTAGGCTTAATTTTAATCGCAGCTAACTTAACATTGCTCTTTTTTGCGCTTCTCCTTTGTCTTTTCACTTTGCCTGGCACAGCAAATCCCGCAAATATCAATACAAATTCATTAGGAATTCCATTTTGAGCCACGACTAACTTAACTACGCGCACCCTTGAGCCCCCCAGGCTTAAAGTGTGGCAAAGCCACGTTGTGCCTTATGTTAAATTCATGTACTTTACTGCATAAACCACACACACACACACACACACACACACACACATAAAAAAGGAAAAACGAAATAAAAGCGACACGCTCTCTCCTCTTCTTCTTCTTCTTCTGCTGCTTCAGACGTGCCATGCATCCGGCAGATACTTTTTGTGCACACAGCATAATGGGGCAGACGTGGCACGTCCCACGTTGTCTCGACATTGCATAACATGATAAAAAGGAGCAGGCCAAAAGGAAAGAAGAAGAGCGGAGAGCGGCGAGTGGTGGGCGTGCCGAGGGGGCTGTAATAAAATTCCCAACAGTTATGTAAGCGAAAATGTTGCTCGCCCTCTTTGAGCTGTTGCTTCAAGGACTTTTTGCCTAACCAGCCCAGAGTCAACACACACACACACCCACACAAACACACACACACTGAGAGAGACGTTTGTCTGTCTGTGAGTCGTAGGGGGGGGGGGGGGGGAGAGAGAGAGGAGACAAAGTTACAGCAAAAGTTTCTGACACGTGTCGCTGTCGTTCGCATTGTTCTTCACTCGCTCATTCTCTTCGGCTCCGCTTTAACTGTTTTTCTTTGCCATTTTCCCATTTCCCATTTCCACTCTTTCTCTCTCTATTGTGGCCCCCATTTCGCCGCATTAATGCAGTCTCTCTTTAGGGCTACTTACGGGTACAGAATGTTCCGGCTCGTTTGACAAAAGTGTTGTTGCTGCTGCTGCTGTTGTTGTTGCTGGCGATGTTGCTGCTGTTTGATCTGCTGCTGCTGCCGCTGCTGCTGTTGTTGTCTGCGTTAGTGGCAGTGCCAGAGCAAAGGCAGTTGTTGCGTTGCCTGCTGCACTATTGCCCCCACTGCCACTGCCACGCCCACTGAGGCTGCCACTCCCACTTCCAGTATTGCTGCTGCTGCCGCTGCTACTGTTGTTGCTGCGCCGTCGCTGCGACGAGCGTTGTTGCTTGTGGCGTATGCTGCGCGTTGTTGTTGTTGCAGCTGCGACTGTTGCCGCCGACCCTGTTGCTGCTGCTGCTGCGGTTGTTGTTGCTGTTGCTGTGCTGCGCCTCAGCGTTATCACAGTGACCAGCACACTGCCACAGACCAGACACACGGCTACACCAATGGCTATCAAAATAAGGTGACCTGCAATAGGGAGAAATCGAATTTCGAAATTAGTTGGGAATTTTTTATATAGTTAAAAGTAACTTAAGATTATTTATTTAATATAATTTTAAGTAGATTTCAATAATCATGAATTTAGTACTTATTCATTTTAAGCTATATATTAAAATTTTTTGTCCTGACTGACCGACTGACTGACTGCTGTATAGCGCACAGCCCTAACGCTAAGACTTAGCGAGCTAATTCTTTCGCGAAGTGATCATCTATGGCCTCTAGCTGCCCCCTAAGCACTCAAAGTTGTGATGAACCTATTAAAAGTGGCCGAAAGCTAAGGTCAACGACTACAGCAAGCTAAACGAAGCAACCTAGTAATTTGTAAAAGAAAAAGGTGTATTGAAATGTAATTTTAAGCCTAAAAACTTTAACAATTCTCTCATAACTAAACATAATTATATTATCACTATAACTTTACAGCAATTCACTTCACTAACTAATATAATTTCAAGCAGTAAACTCTATTTAATACCAGGCAAGTCAACCGCTCTGTCTATCTTACTGAACCTCTCCCATTTTAATTGAAATCCTCAAACAAAATTGTGAAATCTTTATTCACATAATAATTTCCATTAAAATACGTCAAAAGTTTAATGTAATCTATAGATAAGCAGCACGAAATTTCAGCTCAAACTCGTTGCTATACGCCACAACCAGTTTGGCACAACGTGTCGTATGCGTAATATATGCAAATACAACATTATCATTTGTAATTAGTTAATAGAATTACTAATTTTAACACCAGCCAGTGCTTGAGTTCAAACTTTCAGTATGCAAATAAATTACAGCCATAAAATGAGCAGAAAAAAGTGAAAAGAAATTTCGATATAAACAAACAGACCGTTACGAAATGTTTTGAAAAACTAAAGGTCTGCCGCATACACAAAAAATAAATCAGAATGAAATTCAGAGAGGGAATATTTTCGGTTTTCGGCTAAAAATAACGTAACTAAAAGCGAAAAACGGCAAAAGGAAAAACTACATTGAAACAATGAAACAACAAGTCGTATGCGCAATGTGAGGCACAGCAGAGTCAGTCTGTCTGACTGTCTGTCTGTCTGTATGTATGTCTGTATGTCTGTCTGTCCATATGTATGTCTGCCTGTTTGCTACATATATAAATGCGTATGCGTCTAGACTAGATAGCAGACGACTTAAGCGATATCAAGCACACATGCGCAATCGTCTGGCATTCGCAAATACTCATGCTCACACACACACACACACACACTCACACACGCACACTCATGAGTGTGGCGCAAGAGGCAGCGTGTGTGGTTGTGTGGGCGGACGGGCAGAGACTTGTCGATAAACAAACGCAACAGCTTCAGCCCCACAGACGGACAGACACACAGACATTGCCATAGCCATAGCCATGATATATCTACACACACTACACACGCACAGCATACACACACACTTTACGCACTTTGCACCACTAGAACTTGTCTATAAGGTCTGATTCCTTTACTTGCGCAATACACTTAATTCAATTCAAACAGCGGAGAGACGCTAGTAGGGTAGGTCTTAGCTACTATTTGCAGTATTATTTCTTAAACAATTTCTGGTAAACTTTTCAGTCAGTGAAAATATTAAAAATAAACTAAAGGTATTTAATTTATATTTGTTATATATCATAGTATTTTTCAGCATTATTTGTTGGTATATAAAAAAGTATTTAAATTAGATTTAATTGAGATTTAATTGCAAAGAAAATGAGGGGTGAATATTTAATAGACTTTATTAAATTCAGATAATATTAAAAATAAACTAAAAGTAAGTAATTTATATTTATAATATTTCGTAGTATTTTTTCAGCATTATATTTAAGCATATAAAAAAGTATTTAAATGAGATCGGAAAGGTAAAGAGGGGTAAATATTTAATAGAATTTAAAATAGATTTAATTTGCATTTTTTATTTATTTATTATTTTCTACTGATTTATGTAATAAATTCAGATAATATGAACAATAAACTAAAAGTATTTAATTTATATTTGTTATATTTCATAGTATTTTTAGCATTGTTTTTAGGCATATACAAAATTTTTTAAATTGGATTTAATTGGAAAGAAAAAGAGGGGTAAATATTTAGTAGAATTTAAAATAGATTTCATTTCCCTTTTTCATTGTTATTTTCTACTGATTTATTTATTAAATTCAGAAAATATAAAAAATAATTAAAAGTATTTAATTTATATTTATATTATTTGTTAGTATTTTTCAGCATTTTTTTAGGCATATAAAAAAGTATTTAAATAGGATTTAATTGGAATGAAAAAAAAGAGGAAATATTTAATAGAATAATTATTTAAAATAGATGTCATTTGCATTTTTAATTAATAGTTTCTACTAATTTATTAAATTCAGAAAATATACCAGAAATTAAAAACACTCTTCTATACATTTATTACTTTATTTTTCTACTATTTTCAAAGTTATTTAAAGTGTATAAAAAGTGTATATAATGCTGGAAATATACTCTAATTTATTCAATTACTGTTATACTATTTTTTTTCCTATATTACAATGAAGTTTTTCTTTTACTTGTACACTTGTTATTCCCTTTATGCCACATTCATTATCTTTCTGCAGTTATTTTCTTATAATTACATATAATTTATTCACTGTGCAGATAATGGTAAAATTACTCTATAATAAAGTAAAGTAATTTGTTCCACTATAATTTTGTTTTTCTCTTTAGTATTTTGTAGCCTATTAAAAACTGTATTCATTTGCCTATATTAACTAGTTATTATAAGCGCTGACGTTAAGTGTATTTCCCCTCGCCTCCCCTCCTCACTCTTTGCCATCACTTGAGCTCTCACTCAGAGTGAAACATGGCTGATAGACAGCCAGATAAACAGACAGACGGATGGATAGAGAGACGGACGGACAGACGAGGCAAACACACTGAGCAAATGAGGCATATGACGCAGACCTTGTCTACTGTTAGGGGGACAGTGGAGGGGCCAAGGGGTTAGGGGTTGAGGCGGGTCTGGGATCAGTTCGTCAGTCTGTCAGTCCGTCCGTCCGTCTGTCTGTCAGTCCGTCCGTCTGTCCGTCCGTCAGTCAGGTGAGCGGCTGATCGTTGCGAGCTCGCTACAAAGGAAAAGCATTTTCGAAAGTGAAATGCTGGCTATATGGGGGCAACAATTTACAGATTGCAAATGCCAAAAAGCCAGACAACAATAAAAACAATAAAAATAACAATAAATAAAACAAAAAGAGGCAAAAAATGAAGTTAATCAACTAAAATTAAAATGTACAGTGTATATGTCAACAATTCGTTGTGTGTGTGTGTGTGCGTGTGTGTGTGTGTGTGTGTGTGTGTGTGTGTGTGTGTGTGTGTTTGCCTGTCTGGCTTCAACTTTACAACGGCAGCAACAACAACAACAAGTGGCACTTTAGACTTTTGCGCATTCCCAGTCGCTGCCCGCGTCGCAGTCGGCGTCGCTGCCAGCGCTCATAACAGCAGACAGGTGACTCAACCGGCTCAGCCTTTGGTTGTTGTTGTTGTTGCTGTTGTCGCTCGTTCGCTTTGCTTTTGCTTTGTTTCTCTGAAATTACTTTTTTTAATTGTACATCAAACTGTTGTTGTTGTTGCTGCAGTTTTTTTATTGCAGCTGACTGATTGAGCGTGTCTGCGCCATAATCATATCTATAGACACACACGTGTAAATGTTATGCCTGGTACTGTGGAGGGAGGTGGGGTATGCTGGGTTTGCGGTGATCTATGGAGTATGGAGTATACCAGCATACTGAACTGATTTGAAGTGCGCGAACTACTATAGCTTATCATGATGTATACTATACTCCATCATAACATAATGTTGAGCTCAGTTTGGTAAGGCTACAGTCGGACGCTAGCGACAGTAGGATAAGATGTACTTTGTGTGGGCGAACTACTACACCTAATCATAATATATACTATACTATAACATAATGTGGAGCTTAGTTTGGTAAGGCTACAGTCGGACGCTAGCGACAGTAAGTTAACCTACACTTTGTCTTGGCTTCAAGTATTTTCTGTACATACTTGATAATAGCATAGAGTGACTGTTGAATATTATGCTCATTTATAAGATTTATTTCTATAAATGATATATAGAAATTTGGGTAGGCTACAGTCGGTTAAGTTTAACTCTCCCTTATTTTCTATTTCTATTTAAAGTGCGCGAACTACTATTCCTTATCATAATGTATACTATACTATAGCATAATGTTGAGCTTAGTGTGGTAAGGCTACAGTCGGACGCTAGCGACAGTAGGATAATCTGATCTTAGTCTTGGCTTCAAGAATTTTCTATGCATAGCATAGAGTGACTGTTGAATATTATTGAATATTAGGATTTATTTCAATAAATGGTATAATAGAAATTTGGGTAGGCTACAGTCGGATGCTAGCGACAGCAAGATAAGTTGTACTTTGCATTGTATGTATATAATAGCACGACAGACTGTTGAATATTGTACTCATCTATAAGAATTATTCTAATTAATGTCATATGCGAATTTGGGAAGGCTACAGTCGGTTAAGCTTAACTCTCCCTTATTTTCTATACACATTTATTAGTTACACTTAATTTCAATTAAGAATGTAAATGATTAAACACTTGACTAAACACTCAGCTCATTCTTAACCCATTGTTAGTTCTTAACACCTTGTTGACTAGTGTTAAAAGTGAAATGAAGCAGACATGCCAAAGCCAATGTCATTATGGGGTTTAGAATTAATATTTATGCCATATGCAGACAGCTGATATGGCTTTAGTTTTCGGCTAACTGACAGGCGGACAGACAGAGCGAGTGGTCTGCCTTCGATTTATGCGACTTAAATGGGATTTTTCTTTAGCTATTTGTGGCTATTTTTAGCGGATGTTTGAGTGGGCACCACACTGCGTCCGACTGACTGTGGGCAGAACCGAATGGAAACTTGTTTTCAGCGAATACTTGCGAGAGCTCTAGGGTTCCTTGACCGGCACAATGGGACGGACAGACGACTGACTGTGGACTGTGCTGGATGGTAATCGGGCAATTTGGAGGCTGACAATTCAATTGAGATCGCCCCAGAGTGAAAGGAGGCGCCCTGAGGTGGACAAGACCGACCGCATATAGTATCTGTCAGATACTGTATCTTCTGCCTGCTACAGAGAGTCGTCTTCAAGTTATTAATTCAATGATTATGATGGCAACGCTAATGACAGTCAAGTGCATTTGTTATTCAACTCTCCCCCTATATGGTGTGCCCCCTATAGTATATGGTACGAGTATTTGGTGATTCTATGGAGCGGAGCATTGACACCTTAATTGATGTCAAGGTTAAAGACTGAGGCAAACAGCGGCGCGTAATCAACTCAAATCGCGGCATTAATATGATAATACAGTTATACTATAGGCAGCATGATTCCATGCCACATGACATTGAACTTGAGCTGAGCGGAGACAACAAAGGCAGAGGCAACGGCAATCATTCTATAACAAATATCTTAATCGCTGCACTGCACGAAATTATAGACAACATTCTCGATTATACTCGAAACACTTTGCAGCCATTTGCCAATTCAATTGCAGCTCATAGATACATTTGTATCTGGGTAAGGGGGCTAAGGTCGTACACCGCGCGTCACGTACTCACTCTGCCAGCTCTCGCTGTCTGTGAAACATTCTTAAACGAGAAATCGCACTGACGTCAGTCGTCTATCGTCTATCGCGTCGAGCCAGACGGCAGACAACAGACAGCGTTGCACAAATATCTCTTCAAATATGTGCACATTAGTATAGATAGATAGATTCACAAAAATATTTACTAATAGATACAGCAATAGTGCCTCCATACACGGTCGAATTGCGAGACTGTTGAGCAAGCCCAGAGAACACTGTGAATGCCTGAAGACTTTGGCTAAATATTTTGTGAAATTAAAGGCAAATTTTGTAATTGGGAAACTGTGGTAGAATCTTAAACACTTTGAACTGTTGTTCACTATATGAAATGACTGAGAAATTGTAGTATATAATAGAGGCTAATACTATTACTAAGAATCAGTAGTAAACATATTAAACTTAGTGGTATTTTTCTATGGTCTAAGTTCGTTGGAATGTCCTTCATTTAAGACACTTTCTTATAGCAATCCTAACAATGTAACTCTCTGAACTCAATCCTTATATATACATCTTGTTCAAGGCATTTCATTAATTGAAACCTGTTGAAGAAAGTCTATTGAAACAACACCATGAATTGACACCCTAACGAAAGAAAAACTGCCAAAGATAAGCCACAGAAGGAAGCTGAAGAAGAGCAAATGGAAACTCTTGAAAAGTTAATTGAAGGAACAATTTGAATGGGAATCAATTGAAGTAAAATAACAAAAGAAAACCTAAGAACGGAAAACACAAAAGGAGATTTCGACAGCAAAAAAACCTTAATAAAAGAAAGCTACTCATATAAGTCTGTTTCAGAAAAGCCAACGAAAGAAAAGCTACAAAAAAGAATGCTACTAGTTACTCTCTAATGGATAAAGCTTATGATAATTATAAAGAGAAGAAGCTTCTGCTGAAGAAATCTAACACAGGAAAGGCTTTTATTCATAAGTTAACGTAGCAGAAGAAAACGGATTGAAAGCGTATCAAAGGCAGATTTTAAAACTACAATAGATAGTTATAAATCTTTTTATTTATTTACATAATTTAAAGAAAATATAAAACTAATTTAATAACTCATAAAAAAGAGTCCCTTAGGCTATAGATACTCTTCATTTCGTACACTAATAATCACATGAATGTATATCTCTTCCTTTTACTTCTCCTTATACTCTCCCTTATACTCTTTCATTTACTTCTCCTTATACTCTTCCTTATACTCTCCCTTATACTCTTTCTTTTACTCTCCCTAATACTCTTCCTTTTACTCTCCCTAATACTCTTCCTTTTATGGTATTCACAGACTCGTTAGTTAGGTTTCTACTGGGCATGCAACGGTGTATTTATGGCACAGCCAAGCCAGGGGCAGCTGCCACTTGGCTATCAGAGCGAAGCTGGCGAGACGCTGTGCAACATTTTACATTTTTTTTCCCTCTTATTTTTGGCAAATGAAATAAGCAGAAGAAAAAATATTTTCAATATCAACTGCAAGGCAACAAAAGTTGTCGTGCGGCTGCTTCCGTTTCCTGGCTGAAGAGAGAGAGACCAAAGCAGAGGCAGAGAGAGAGGAGAGAGAGAGAGCCCAGAGTCAACCCTTTTTGCAGCTGCATGCAAATAAATGGCAAAGGCAGAGGCAAGAAAAAAGAGAAGAAGAAACACGCTATAAAGTACAAGCAAAAGCCAAAGCCAAACCGCAGACAGCATGAGAGAGTTACGGGGAGGTAGAGACAGAGGGGAGGGGAGGCAGCGCATAACCTCGCCCAAAGTCTCAGGGTATGAGATGAGCGGCAAGTGCAGGCTGAGTGTGTGCAATCAAACGGCAACAACAACAACAACAGCAAATAAAAATCTAAAAAAATATATAAATAAAAATAAATTTATACTTTGCTGCTGTTGTTGTTGGCTCTGCACGCTAATCGCATGCAAAACGTCATCAAGCACGCCAAATTGATTAATGCTGAGCCGCAGCACGCGGCGTATGCGCAATGTTAGACGGCATTGCTGGGCATTGCGTATACGCCGTGTGTTACAAGTGCAAATGTGTGCAGCTTGAATACCCAGTGAAATGTGCTCAAGGGGTGGCTTGTTTGGAGGTGTATGATAGCTGTAGATAGGCTCAAGATTTGAGGCATGATATTAAGGCTCTAATTGAAAGAAAACTTGGCCTAACTGAGTGTTTATTTTGGCAGCTTCTACTACTTTATTTAGCTGCCTCTATTACCACTTCTCTTTACCTGCCTACAGCGTATCAGTTAGTCCATCATTTGCCGCCTTCGCGCAGTAAACTTACTTAGCATTTTGCATTTTACAACGTCTAAACTGAAGTGCCTGCGCGTTGGGGTCTCTTTTGTATTGTCATAATTAAGTTCACAGGGTCTGGCAGTCTAGACACGAATTTGCTTAGTCTCTCCCCTCCCTCCCCTATCCCTTCCTCTGCTTTGTCTTTGTCGTACTAACTCCACCTCCCTCTGTTTACTCCCTGCTGTTGATGACGATGATGATGAAAACCCATCAACGTTAAGTCGTGGGCAAAAGCTTCGCATCCGCATTCGCATACACAGAGTTTATGCCCCTGCCACACCCCTCCCCCCGCTCCTCCTCCCTCGCTCTGGCTGTCATTGTGCAACATTGTGTCATACTTTGTTGATTTTTGCTCTGCTCTGTTTGTTTGGCGCTTCTGTTCTACTCTTGGACTTGGCTCTGCCCCCCACACACCACGCGCTCCCCTCTCTCCCCTCGCTCCCTCTGCGCTTTTGTTTGCTTTTTTGCCTCGTTCGTAGCTGCATGCAAATATTGACAGAGGCTTCGAAATATTACGAAAAATTGCCTCAGCTTTATTTGCTATTGTATATTATTTTTTTTTCACTTTTTCCCCCTCACGTTTTTTTCACTTTTTCGTATTGTATATTTGTGTCTAGGGTTGCCGTTAGTTTTGCCACTGCGGCCAATGACTCATTGACCTCGTTGCCACGCCCACACACACACACTCACACACACATATGTGGGTCAGGCTTAAGCGCTAAGCAGGCGGAGGTGTGGCAGTAAGTCTAAACTAGTTTATCAGAGCATATAGCATATCCATCTTAACATGCAAACAATGTGCACTGTGGAATCCTTTGCTAACCCACTTCCTACTCCCACACCCCTCCTCCTCCTCCTTGTTCTTCTTCATCGTCTTCTTCTTCTTCTTGGCTTGCCTGTAAACCATGTCAGCTGGTCTGTTGGCCTGATTCTCCGCTGCGCTGCTCGCTTTTAGTCTTGTCATCGCCGCGTATACGTAATGCCATTACTCATACGCCGCGTATTGCGTTTTAACTTCCATTTTGCCACAGTGCAGCAGTTATCAATGAATTTCGCACAGAATCATCACAGACACTTAGTATACCCCATACTCTGATAAGTCACGGTGCAAAAGTAAAAATTAATAATAAAATCATTATGATTATGGATCTGAAATATTTATCTACTCTCTTGAGGTATTCGCACTTTCCTTCTGCCAGCTGTAAATCTATAGCATATAATCCACTGTATTCGAGTCTGTTAAAGTACAGAATACTTGATGTCTGTAGCTGTATCTATTGTATCTCACAGTCCTGTATCTATATCTATCTGTCAATAAGACATGTATCTATCAGTGTACAACAGTAACTGTATCTGTTTCTTTAACTGCAACTGTATCTGTATCTCAATCGATATATTTAGGTGTATCTTTAACTGAATATGTATCTTTAGCTATCTGAATCTATATCTCCCAACGCGTGTGCAGCTCATTTGCTTCGGCTTGGCTCTTCGCTTGCTCTCTGTGGCATTTTTGGGCCAAACAAAATGATTAGTGAAAAGCTATTAATGTCTTAATTAATATGTATTAATTGATTATCTTTGATTACTAGTTTGAGATCTACACAAAATGTTATCTATAGCAACAGCCATAGATTAACAAGTTGAAGTCGAAAGTCTCAGCTGTCTGGCTGTCTCAGCTGATAGATAAACGACTCTAAAATGCTGCAGGGCTTCACCTCAAACAGTGTAAACAGTTGCGACTGTCTAGACAAATCGACACAGTCAATCGATCAATCGATAGATCGAAGGTCGACAGCGGACAGGCGAAAGAAAAGTGACTTAATTACAGTAGCACATCGCTGTGCACAATCTAGGGCTATTGCATAGCATAAACTTGAAGGAAATAGCATAAAAGTGAGTGTTGGTTATCGTTGACATTTGGTTATAAAGTTATCGATAGTTATCGTTGTTGTAATGCAGTGTTTGTAAGGCATTTACATCATTATAAAATGTTTCTCTTAGGGTCTAAAGCATATTTGAAGTAATATCGCTATTTATTCTAGCACAAAAAACACTTTTGATCATTATTCGGTTTATCGATAGTCTCGATTGTTCTACAATTGTGAGTTTTATAGTCCTTTACTCTTATTTTCCCACAACAATTAGCTTTAAAGCTTGCCTTAAGCTAGCAACAATGTTTTATTTGGCTTAATTGACATTTTCGATATATATCGATAACACTATATATTGCATTTATGCTAGTTTATGCTATTAACTACTCGAATTGTCTTAGCAAGTTATCGTTAACAGCAGTACACACACTTTTCCTAGCTTTACTATACACTTGTAACCACATCGATTACTTATCGATAGTTTTCGCTGTATGCGCGTGTCTTTGCCAGCTGTTCCTACTGTGTATACACTGTACTCACTGTGTGTGCCTTGGTTTGCGCGTGACAAGTGCTGGGTATCGTCGTCGCTGTCGTCGTCGTTGACTGAAATTGATGTGTCCGAGCGTCAGGGTGCATGGCCGTGCCATATAAATACGTGTTTGTCAATGTTGTTGTTGTTGTAGTTGTTGTTGTTGTTTTGTTTGCTTTCGTCTAAGGCAGAGACAGACAGACAGACAGACGGACGGACAGTTGAAGACAGACATTCTCATTTTGATTTGCCAGACGGGGTAAGACAATAAATTTTGATGGCAATTTTCAACACTGTTTCACTGTGTGCCACCCCCCCCTTCCCCTCCCCTCCTCCTCTACCCTCACGCTGTGTTAAATATAAAATAAATGCCCGAATAAAGCAGAGAGTCAAAGTAAATGCGCAAGACAAAAGCCAAATAAACGTTAGAGCCAACAGACGCCGACTATGCAGTTTTTCTGTTGTTGTTGTTGTTGCTGTTGCACTGCACAAATCACAACAACAACAACAGCACAATGAGTGCTGTACTCTCCTCCTGTTGTTGTTGTTGTTTTGTCTAAGTTCGCTTTGGCTAGTTTTTGTTGTTGCTCTGCCACTCGCATGACGCGACAATTTGTCTATCTATTTTTAACAACAAAAAATTACCCATACCCCATGTCCATACCCATGCCCATGCCCGTTCCCATTCCCATTACGATTCTGTGCGCTGTTCCACTTCCACTTCGTTCCGCCTAGCATAAAAGCTGCTAGAAACAATTTATGTTCGCTCTCCCACTCCCATTCGCTCTCTCACTCGCTCTCTCTCTCTGCTGCTCTCCCGCAGACATTCAGTGGTCAGGAATTTTATTTTGATAGACATTCATATGTAAGCATGTGTGTGTGTGCGTGTGTGTGTGTTTTCTGTTAGTTTTACGCGCAGACAATTTGAATTTCAAATTTTTTTCTAGTTGTTGTTTTTTTCGCTGTGTTCATTTATTTATTTTTTGGCCAATGACCGTCAAAAAAACCGAATCAGAAATTAATGCGAACTCATTTGCAGCAGACATGGAACCCCTTTAATCACTCCCCCCTCTCTCCCTCACCACCCATTCCAGACTGTTTCTTATGCCATTTTGTTTTGTTTCTGTTGTTTTTTTTTTACTGTTGTCAAGAAGCTTCAGCATTTAATCAGCAAACGACAATCGACGTCGATTTCGAGACACAGTTTGCCCCAGACACGCGTTATGTATGTAGATGGAGCACACACACACACACACATCCCCCGACTAGACTGTAGACTGTGGACTGACTGACTATCTAGACTGCGCTACAGTGCTGGTCACGCCATTAGGTCAGGCTGCGCTTGCACTAGACACTAGACACCAGACACTCTGGCACGGCGAAATGATAACTTTAGTCGAAGTGAGAACTTGCAAAATAATGGGGGGAGGCTTGAAATGGGAAATTCATAAAGAAATCGGGCCATTTTATCACTCAAATACAGAGACAAATTATATAATATAGTAAAATTATCATTAAATATTATCAATAATTTCATGATAAGATAAAATTAAACGAATCATCAACATAAAATAATAGCATGCATTAAACAAAATTTTATGTTTATTTTAAATATTCCAAATTGGTGGAAAAATGACGAGGGGAGGCTTAAAATGGGAAATTTATAAAGAAATCTTTATACACATACATATATAGACATATTATATAATAATATTATCATTAAATATTATTAATAAATTCACGATAAGATAAATTTAAACGAATCATCCACATAAAATATTAGGATGCCTTCCTTAAGCACAATTTTATGTTAATATTATTATTGGAAATGAAAACTTTATAAAGAAATCTTCACACAAATACAGAGACAAATTATATAATATAGTAAAATTATCACTAAATATTATCAATAAATTCACGATAAGATAAAATTAAACACCGATTTAAACGAATCATCAGCATAAAACATAATTTTATGTGAATATTAAATATTCGAAATTTGTTGTACAAATTCCATAACTCATTTAAGACTTTGCTTTATTATTCATAAAAATCGAATAAAAATTTATGAATTAATAAAATGCTCGCAAAAATTTCCCATAACTAAAACAATGCATGCGAGTGTGTGTGTGTGCGAATGTGTGTGTGCCATTAAAAATGTCTAGTGTCTGGCTGTGGCTCAATTTTATTTCATGTTGATATCGTTACGTTTACGGACGGACGGACGGACGGACGGACGGACGGACGGACAGACAGACTGTTACGACTTTTGGCCTCGATATACATATATATTTTTTGTCGGTCTCGAGGCGGCCTGTTTGTTGTTCTTGTTCTTCTTGTTGTTGTTGTAGCTTCCGTGGCATGTTTATATCTCACTGTCCCACTCACACTCTATCGCCCTGTCCTGCTCTTGCGGCATGTGTGTGTGTGTGTGTGTGTGTGCGTTGCCTTAATGATATCTCATGTCATTAGCCAGCTCAGCGCTTTTTCTGATGTAATCGAAGTTGTGTCTGTCTGTCGTTCTGGGACTAACGGTAACACACACTTCCTACTCCTTCTCACTCACTCACTCTTTCTCTCTCTCTCTCTCTGTCTGTCTGTCTTCCTCTCTTTCTTCTCAGAGTCAAAGGAATTGCCAAGGCATTACGCAATCAAGCAACATTCTATTGACCTACATTTCGTTTGCTTTATTCGCTTCTTCTTCTTCTTTTTTTGGCAATCAAGGATGTCTGCACACAGCATAAGAGCAAGAGGGAGAGCGTGTGTGTGTGTGAGTGAGAGGGGGAGGGGGAGGAGCAGCACAGCATGAGCGAGAGCAGAGACTAAAGCCATAAAAGCAGGAAGTTTGTCAGAGCCAAGCCCAAGCTCAAACGCCCAAAAAAAGGACGCCAAGCACACACACACACACACACACACACACACATACATAATGCATGTGCCACACGCGAAATGCGCATAAATCATTGATGGGGCATGCCCCTCGACCTGTTTCCTCAGCTGCCTTGAGAGCGATAGGAGCAGAGCAACACACACTCACACATTCTTACTGCATGTGTGTGTGTGTTCGTGTGTGTGTCTCGAATATAGGCCACAGGCGCGTCTTGCTGCTGTTGCCGGCTTCTGAGCTTCTTGCCAAAAAGAAATGATGATAATAAAAGATGGACAAACGCCCGCGTCTGCTGACAGTCGAGACAAATTTCCGAGAAGACTGTGAGGCAGCGCAACAGCAGCACTGACTCTACACTGCGAGAAATTGCGAGTAACTAAAAAGAAATCGATGTTGAGTGTGGTGGAATATGCTGGAATCGACAGTCGAGAGAGTAGCTATTGAAATGAGTAAGGGAAATTGGCAACGCTATCAAAATTATAGTTTCGTTTCGAACTTGATAAAGAGAACCTTTGGATTAGACACTGAAAAGCTTATATTCTTAGATATCATATAATCAATATTGGTTTAGTTTCAGCTACTAACTGTGATACACAGTATTGTATCTATAAGACGTAGGTATCTGTAACTCTAGTGTCTGTATGGGGAAATATAGTAGGAATGTATACTATACATATATATATGTATATGGAAATGTATCAATCATATTATCAGGATATAGGTATATATAACTGTGGGATATCTGTGAGAACTGAACATATATGTAACTTGAAGATGTAAGTTTGAGGTTATGATATATAAATCTAAGAGTTAACTGTACTATATTTTATAAGCTCACTATATTCATCTTTATCCTTTTCAATAAAAACACTGAGATCGACTTATTGAATCGATTATTAGAACAAACTTCATATAACTAATACGTATTTTCACTTGTAATATATCATAATCTCATATCATATCGAGTTTTGAATGAAAAAAGTCAATTTATCGATATATATCGATATATTTTACACATGCCTCGAAATATTTCATATAAAGTTTACTGCTTGAGCTCAGTCTACCTCACTTCATCGTCATATTCTACAATCATTATATTTTTTGTACTCTCATATCTTTCTATATATCGTAATCTCATATCATATCGATATTTCTGAAGAAAAAGTCCCACTATCGATACATATCGATATTTTTCACATGCCCAGACCAAATTCATATAAAGTTGTCTTGCTTGAGCTCAACTTCTGTCTGATTCACTTCATCTTCTGCTGTCATTATACTTTTTGCCCAGTGTCTTCCCTGGCTCTTTCTTCCGCTCTGCCCACTCTTCTTTCTTCATTCTCCGTTCCGTCATCATTCGGTTGCTGTGTGATTTATGCATTATTAGTCTGTGTCCGCGTCTGTACTCTGCTCTCTGCTGTGTCTACCGTCCGTATGGTCCATTATCAAGCGATAACTCGTTTCCGTTTGGCGACTCTCAATCTCAATCTCAAGCGCAGGGCTTATCAAATGCCACAGCTGCTGCTGCCACACACGACGCTGCTGCTGCGGCTGAATGACGTAGCCAGACAGACAGCGGGACACGGAGAGACAGACAGTAGATAGATCTATCTACTTTGACTTCACATCAATTGCCTTGAGCATTCAATAGCAATACATAAATACAATCAAGGCACTTTATCAGTCCCAGTCTCAGTCCCATGTCTATGACAGAATGTGAAAAAATAATGACTCCACGTCTGCTGCAGATTCTGCTAATCATCATGACGCCCACACAAAGCACATATATACACACAGTCGTATATATACTATATACTATATGCATATGTATATATCGATTTACATGCCGCCTTACATAATCAAATGGCAGACTGAATTTATTATTGCCATTATTACGCCTGTTATTGTTTTTATTGGCGTCTCTCGCACACAGTTTGCTCTTCTCTCCCCTCTCTTTTTTCTATAATTTTTTATCAATGAATCGCTCGCCTCCCCTGCCCTCCCCTCCCCATCCCTCTGTCTGTCTCTCATACATCCATCAACGCTGTGCTTTGATGTCTGTGCTTTGGCCTTTTCTTTTATTATCATAATTTCATTTCGTCTCTCCGCTTTGCACCTCATTCGTTGTGACTAATGCCTTGGCCTCTCGCCTGATCTTTCACTCAAGCGTGAGTCTTCACTGTAGTCTGGGAACGCCTCAAACAGTGAAATCACATAAAAACTAACACAGATTTATTAAAACACTCTACTAACTCTTTAATTGTGAGCTTAGCTGGTGTCAATGTGATATTATGCCACATTATATCATCACCTTTTCATTAACGACTTCACATGCTACAGTAAGGTGTAGTTCAGGCCCTTTTCAGGCATTACTTTGGCTACTTCTCTTGACTCACTTATGCCAAAGGTGACTGTGATTATCTAGTATGATATTAATTAGTATCTTGATAATATTTTTTATAGAATTTCCCTTTAGTTTTCATAGAATTTTAAGCACTTTTCTTAACGACTTCACTTGTAAGAGTAAGGGGTAATTCAGGTACTTTTAAGGCATTACTTCGGTTACTTTCATCGACTCTATTTAGCTAAAGGTGACTGCGATTTTTTAGTTTAATACTAAGCAGTATCTAAATAATATTTAGTACAGAGTTTCCCCTTTAGTTTTCATCGATTTGTAAGCACTCTTCTTAACAACTACAGGTGCTAAAGTAATGTGTTATTCAGGCACTTTTCAGGCATACCTCGGTTACTTTTCCTAACTCAATTCTTACGCTAAATATTACTCATATTTTCTAGTTTGATATAAGCTAGTATCTTATTGATATCCCTATAGAATTTCCCTCTTCTTTTCATCGATTTTCAGCCCTCTTCCTAGTGACTTCCTGTGCCAAAGTAATGTGTTATTCAGCTACTTTTCAGGCGTTACTTCAGTCACTTTTCTTTCCTCAAATGGCATAAAAAGCGAGTGCAATCTTATAGTTTGATATGAAATAGAAACTAAATGTTATCTCCATACAACATAAGTTGTCTCTTTATCGATTTTTAAGCTGTTTTCTATTTGCTTCACGTGCCAAAGTCATGTGTTATTCAGGCACTTTTCATGTAATAAATTAGCACAGACCTTTGTGGTGTTTAGACCGCTTTATACGCAATATTTGCATAGAAAGGAAACCAGAGACAGTTGACGTTCAAACAGAAACACTAAACAAAAGCCAATGGCAAATAAAAGTAGCTAACAAATGGCAAGTATAATAATAATAATAATAAAAAAACAGTCAACAAATTTGCCATAACACACAAAAAAAGAGCGAAATAAAATCAAATAAAATTTAGACTTTGACCCAGACAACAAACCGAGATTAGCGAGTGTGAGAGCGAGTGATAGACTGCGGCAGTATGTGTGTGTGTGTGTGTGTGCGGGTGTGTGTGTGTGTGTGTGTGTATGTACAAGTGTGATATTCATTGTGACTTGTCTTTGGTGACTTTTTTGTGCTGCGTTTTCTATTGCGCCGCCTTTTTGTATTTTAGTTGATGTCTTCACTGTTTTGATGCCTGTACCAAGCATGTGCAATAGGGTGTATAGAGTTTGTGTAACAAATTGTGGGGAATGGCTGGCGGTGGGTGTGGCAACTACAGCTGAGTTATTAGAGAGTGTCTATAGGTTTATTAGAGACTGTGATCTATATATCTATATATATCTCAGCTAGTAATAGATCTATTCAGCTAGTTTAAGGCCAGACTGACAGCACTGACTGTCTCTTAGAATGTGAACTTTCCCGCGTACTTGCACTTCCGCCTCTTGGCAGACCTTTGAGACCCTTCAGTCTTTTGCCGCTGAGTCAGGTGGCTGGCTGATATCGGCTGCCTGAACAAGTGTCTATATAGTACATAGTATAGCGTATATTTACACATAGAAATGTACACATTTTCATACATTCGTCCGTATGTATTCGCCTTGTGTCTGACTCGTTGCTGTTGAACTCATTTTTCCATTACGCTCGCCCATTGATAAGCCCGGTCAGAAGCAGACGCTTGATAAGCACTTAAATAATGAAAGACCACAAAACAACAACAACCACAATATAATGAGACCTTGGTATTTGTTGCTGTTACTCTTGCTGTCGCTGTTGTTGTTGTTGCTTTTGTCTCCCTCAACACGTCGCGTCAGCTGTTTAATTAGCTTTCATTTAGTTTACTGCTTTATTGCACTCTGCTTTTCTTTTGCAACTTGCTTTAAAATTTGCCTCAGCTTTTCGCCTGTCGTCAACTGCAGTTTTCCGCTTTCCATTTTCCATTTCCCCAACTCTTCTTGCCTCAAAAACAGGGAGATCTCTTCCATATAGCAAAATATTCGTTAATTTTTGTATATTTTTGATACAAACTTTGATTAAGAGTGGTGACAACCCTAAACCCTACTTATTCATTATTATTTCTAGACGAGAATCAAGTTCTACAGTCTAACTACATCTATTTATATATAACTTTCCTTAGGAAAAGCAATTCCATAACTTTATTTAGCTATGGTGGCAACCCTGGCACATAGGAGACAGTTTCTAGTTTATTTTTAGGCACTTTTCAGGCATTATTCCTTGCCTTTAGGCCACCCTAGCCGAACACTGACAATTTTAGCTCAACCTGTAAGTATTTTTAACAATTTTATGCCTATGGCAACTCTGGTAATTCAATTTCTTAATAGCTTCCCACTCACTTGAGCCATTTAGTGGCTTCAAACTGTAAATCGCCTTTAAGCTCATTGATTTGAGGCATATGTTTTTCTTTTTCTTTCATTTTCCTTCCTTTTTTTTTTGTTGCCATGGCAACCCTAGAGTTTATCTGTTTTCCCAGCATTTTTGCACATATTTCCGCAGCATAAATCAAAAGAGAACAGCAAAATACTTGTACTTGCTAGATAGCACTGTGGAGAGACCCCAAGACCTAGCGCAATCCCCCTCACACACACACACACACACACACTCGCACACACACTCGCACACTCTCTTAGAGTAGGCGCTCTTCTTCTCTCTCCGCTCTTCTTGGTTCTGTGTTTCTTTCGCTTTCAAGCCGGAGTAGGCAAATCACTTCCGTTCAATGAACCCATGCGTAAGCCAGCTGTAGCTGGGGCTTTTGCCTATGGCTATGAGCATGTCTTGGCTGCCTTTCACATGTGCACACACACTCGCACACTCGCACCAAACACACACAAACACGTGCGAGTGTATGAAGAGACAGAAGGGCCCCGCTTAAATTGCTGGAGGTGTCGCCAGGTGTTGTGCACAGCGCAAAAAAAGAGGTGTACGAGTGTGTGTGTGTGTGTGTGTGTGAGTGTTGGTATGTGTGTGTGTAGCAGCAACTACTGCCAGCGGCCGCAGTGAACACTAGTTTTCTAGCTGCTAGACTACAGCTGTGTTTACATAGAAATATTTCTACTAGTTACCCGGTATACAACACTGGAAACTACGGGGTAGCTAGTCACGGACTTTGATTGCATATTAGCTGCAAAAACTAACGACTATCGATACTCTTTATGGTTTAGTTTTAAATAAATTTATTTAAATTTGTTATAAAATAAATTTTGATATTAATTTTATATTTAACTAAATTTCTCATTTGAATTTTTACTTTTCTTTTATCCCCAGATTTAGAGTTACATTTATTCTTATTTTTATTTTTACTTTTTAATTTTTCCTATTAAATGTAAATTAAAATTAAATTAATTGTAATCTGTCGACTGAACTTAGTCGACATTAAATAAAAATAAATAAAAAAATAAAAATAAAAAAAATATATATATGTATTTAGAATTTTCTAATTTAATTTATATTTTGTCCTATTACTCCGCAGAAAAGCAATCAAGATACATTTTATTTCATTCATTCATTTGCATTAGTTTCCACGCCAAATTTCTCTCAGTGCATGCAGGTACTGTTACGCGTCGTTAAACTTATTATCGAAACTACCACAAGCACAGCAATTAGACAGACATGTAGTCGAGTCTGTGGCAAATATTTAAGCGCATACCCAGCGTATGTATGGCCCATGCCTCCCCATACATATATACAGGGTATATATAGTTTGTGGACCAATATGCTTGTTCTATATTTCATTGTTGTCATAATTTGTGTGTGAACACGCAACGCCCCCACAACGTGGCACGCCCAAATTAGCCCCGAAAAGCGAAGAAGAAGAGGTGGATGGGGGAGGAGGGGGAAGAAAGAGCTATAGAAGAAAACTAACCTCAAGGCAGAGGAAATATTCTTGATTCCGAAATATTTTGCCGTTTTGTTATTTATTGCTACATTTTTTTATGACAGCCACAAAAAACAGACAACAACAAAACAAAAAGCAGAGCAAAAATATAAATATCTAAAGGGTTCTCAAAGTGTGTGTATCTACTCACATATGTGTGCTGCTTCTATGCCTACTTTTTATTTATCTAGCATTTATCTATTTTTTACATTTTCGTTTTTTTTTAGCGAATTCTGGCGTTGATGTCCAAATTTATTGCATTTCTGTGAACAGTGGACAGTTTTCGCCGAGTGTATGTGTGTTGACAGGAAGTCGCCGGTATGTACGAATATGTATCTGTGAGATACAAAAGTATCTATGAGATACAAATGTATCTGTGAGATACATGTATTCACACTCACACTCACATTGATCTAGTATAATTAGCTAATTTTCCTTTTAATGCATAATATTTGCCCACAGTGCTGGCCAGCATATTGTGCCCACTGTGCATAAACAAACAACGGTAAACGGTAGTAACTGTAGCTCACCTTTTGCTGGCTTTCAACGGTACTTATTGCTCCTTCAATTGTGTTAGATTCATTTAGCATTTAGTTAGAATTTGTTTAGGAATTGCATTAGTTATTTATTTATGATTTTCTGCTAGATTCGCACACATTACACACACACATTCATAATTACATTTAACGGGTATATTTGCATTACATTTAATTGGATTTTTCGTCGCTTTACATTTACTTTTGATATTATGCAAAAATTAACATAACATATGCATGTTATGTACGTTAACAGAGTGCTGTTATTGTTGTTGCTGTTGCTGCTTCTGCTCTGCCGACGTCTCTGCTTGCAATGCTGCTGCTGCTGCTGTTGTTGTTGTTATTGTTGTAGGAATGATTTGAGTAGAGGAACGCCAGCTACGCTTGTATCTTTTGCAATTGTTTATATTATTATTATTATTATTATTATTACTACTACTATTATTACTGTTATTACTTTCGACAATTTATTTGTTTGGCGGCGTCTGCGTTTTCTCGGCTTTTGCGTATTTGATATTGTTTAGTATTGTGAAAACAATAGGAAACTTGGACAGAGACTACTATGCGATAATAATTATAATAATATACGTATGTGCTACTCGTGTAATAATGTAGATTATGTATTATTGTGGTTGTTGTTGTTGCTGTTGCTGCTGTGCTGTTTTATTGTAATTGCGACAAGGCTTGCGCGCGGACAACGGCGACCACGAAACGAACTGAAACGCACGCAAAGTTACACTGCGGCCACGACTTGAAAGTTCCACATAAAAGGTGGCAATGCTGCGCCGCTGTGAAACGAAACACTCGACGCCGCTGCGCGTGTGTGCGTGCACTCGTCGTATACGTGTGAGCGCGCGAGAGAGTGTGAGAGAGCGTTCGTTCGTCTCTCTGTCTCTCGCGCTGTCTGTCTGTCTGACAATTGTTTTGCGCTTTTCGCCACAAAAACAACAACGACGCAGCAGCAACAACAACACGGTAATTATTAAAATAAAACGAAATAGTCGCCATGCGGCCGATACGAGACGAGACGAGAGTCAGACACAACAACAGCGCAGCCGCCGTCGCTAACATAGCCGTTTCATTGCCAGAGCATTCCGCACACAGATACAGCAGCCGCAGCCGACAGCGCGCTGTGAACGAACGGCAGCGGCAGCGCAGCAATAACAACAAAGTGCAGCCGGTTTTTTCTCTTCTCTTCTGTGTAAAGGGCTTTACATACGCACAGTATTTTGTTGCAGTGTAAGCAGCGACTAAGCATTACAAACGTTTATGTGTGCTTGTTGTTGCTGTTGGCTTGCCGATCTCTCTCTCTCACTTGCGCGATGTTCGAGTCGAACATGTTGCGAGCTAGCTCCAAGCAATTTGTTGTTGCTTGCGCTGCAAAAGGTAAACAAAGCAAGTTGCAACGAACCTGAAGTTTGAATTGAAGCGCGAAACTGATTGATTTGTCAAGTGAATTAAGATTAGATTAATATTGAAAGCAAATACAATTCATTAGTTTATATAATATATATTATATATATTATATATTATATTAGTTTATATTTATGTATTATATATATATTAGTTTATATATTATATATATTATATACAGTTATGTTTTGTAGACTGTCTATAGTTTATAGCAGTGGCAACTGACGCTGGCTTTTATCAGTTGACGACGCGTTCCATTCCAATTCCGCCTACTTACACACGCACACACACTCGCACACACACGCAGTCAGGCACATGCACATGCCAAAGAGCTTGGACAAATAGACAAATACGGCATATTTACATACTTAATTCTTCTGCTTACAGTCAGTGTGTTTTGTTTTTGTTTTATAAATATTTATATGCATGTGTGTGTGTGTGTGTGTGTGTCACCCAGACGCTTGTCTAAATACAATTAATGCATGCAGGTGTCGTTGTTGTTGCTGCTGCTGAGTTTCACTGTCACTCGTTGGCCGCTGGCAGCGCAGTCGACGTCGACGTCGCACTGTCGTCTTGAGCCGCCGTGCAAAGTTCAAGAAATTAAAGTGTCAGACTGTAGACGGACGAAGGGCGTCCAAAAAGGGGGCGGGGGAATGGGTAACCGCACGTTAATTAAGTTTATTTATGCAGCTCGGTCTTGCGGTTTTTTTGTGATATTTTTAATGATATGAATCACATGTGACACTCTTTTTGTTGTTGTTGTTTTTGTTTTTTATCATTATTTGCTTTTGTTGTTATTTATTTTTGCAGTGTTCGATCAGTGGGTCGAGCTGTCTGACTGTCTGACTGGGGTACGTCTGCTTTGCTTTTTTTTATTCTGGTTTTTTGGGGGCCTTTTGTTTCCCATTCTGTCTGTTGCTTTTGTTGGCTAAAAATAGCTACAAACGGCTAAAACAATTTAGCGTGTCTACTAAATAAAATTGTTGTTATTTTACAGTCTGCATACCCTGTACATTGCTTAGATGAGGGTAGTAAGAGGTGTGTAGGGTGTTGAGAGCTTAGCAAGAGTTATATTCGCTCTACAGGTAAGTCTATAGGAGATTTTCATTCAAACTGCCTTCATTAAGCATAAACAGTATAGGCTCGAAAGAGTGAACACACACTTAGTAGCACTTTTGTTAGTGTGAACTACTTTACACACAATATTTACTGCTCGAAAAGTCTAATAAGTAAGGAATCATGCCAAAAATGTCAAGGATTTTATATTGCATTAGAAAAAACTAGCTATCTAACTGAATATACAAGCTATGATCTGCATATTTGACATAAGCATACCTAAATATACCCTCCACACAATATCCAAATTTCAACAAGATCCCACAAGTCTTACCAAAGGTCTGTGGTTTTGAAGTCTATCAGTGCGGCAACTACTAGTAGCGCCATCTAGCGGCGCACTGCCTTAATTTATCTGTTTGTTCTACCTGTAAAAGCTCACTATAATAGGAGTTACTTCTTTTGCAGCGTTTGCTAGGTTTTTCTGACTGCATCTCTAGCCTTTTCTAGCTAGAAGTTAGCTAAATTTCCTTAAAATGTATCTTAAACTTAGCGTATCTTGGGTTTAACAACTTTTCCGTTGAATTTTATTAGTATTTCTTAAAAAAGTGTTGCCTTTTGCATGTTTTATTGTTTTATCGTAAGTTGTGCGATATCGGCGATTTCCTAGAAAACTGCGGGTACTATTGTCGACCCCTCGCCCCCTTTGGGACCAGCCCCCGAAACCACAAATTATCACAGACTGTGTCAGGCAATGTATTACATACGGCGTTGTTGCCATTTACTGGGAAACAACAACAATTGAGACAACTTATCATGAAGTGCTAATTAACATTGTCTGGCCTGGTCTGGTACGGGTATGACCCGCCCCCCCCGATCCCCCTCCCCACGCTCCACTCTAACAGTAGCTGTGCCTGTCTGGCGACCTACCTGCGGTTACTAAGCTCAAACCCCGCCATCCACCCACCGCAAAGAGCACCCACTAGCACCCCCCCACACTCACACACTCACACACAGACATGACGCTGTTGTCAGTCGAAAAAAAAGAACTCACCCAAAAAACTGGCACTTGGTTAGCTCCGACAACGCCGACGACGTCTGTGTTTGCTTTGGCGCACAATGCGACTGAGCTAACAACAACAACAACAACAAACCCAAAAAAAAAACCAACATATATGCCAAAAAATACTTGAACAAGTACATGCACTGTGAGAAATAATTGGGAAAGAGACTAGAAGTCAGCATGCCGAGACAGCAAAGAGTTGTGGAGCCTAATCTATGAGGATTTTTGACTAAGTCTGAGTCTATTTGGCATGTACAGCATTGGCTCGAAAGAGTGAACACTTTATTGGTTAGTTTCATACTTAACAACCGAAAGAGTGAATAAGCGATGAATCATGCTAGCATCATGTCAAGAATCTTACAATGAGAGCTTTGGCTTAAGACCTTCTAAATAAGAGTTGACTTCCAAAGCTTTAAAGCTCTCTTAAAGCTCTCACCTTAATTTTATAACTAAATTCTTACAATAAACTTAGTTTCAAGTTGCTTCAAATTCTAGTTTCAAATTCTAGGAATCATGTGAGAAATGTCAAGAATCTTACAGGTAATGCTTGAGCTTAACATCTTCTAAATAAGAGTTCAATTTCAAAGTTTAAAAACTTACTTAAAGCTCTCAGCGGCTTAAAAGCTCTCACCTTAATTTCACGGCTAAATTCTTACAACAAACTTAGTTTCAGGTTTCTTTAAATTGTAGTTTCTGATTCTAGGAATCTTGCCAGAAATGTCAAGAATCTTATAGTTAGAGCTTTGGCTTAAGACCTTCTCAACAAGAGTTTAAAAGCTCTCTTAGCCGTCTCAGCAGCTTAAAAGCTCTTACGTTAATTTCATAACAATATTTTTACAACAAACTCAGTTTCAAGTTGTTTCAAATTCTAGTTTAATTATTTCTCTATCACAATTATACATCTTCTCGACCGACTTTTCGCTCAGTGTATATGTGCAAATATACAGAAATGCGGCCACATGCGGCGAGACATTTGTTTATGTTGATAATTTAATAAGAGCAGCGCCTGGAGGCAGCCACAGTGCAAGGGGGTGGGGAGGGGAAACAGGTGTGCTGCCTGGCGGGGCGCACGTGACGTATACGCAATGCCAGTTGCAATCCATTTGCTTTGCTTTTATTGGGTACGGTTACGCATAAGCCAAGGTCGCAACGTCTAACTGTCCGCCTTGTCCGTCTGCTTTATAAATAATTAAATAGATACACACAGATAGTGTGTGTGTGAGTGTGTATTGCCTGCAATTAAAGGTGTGCATGGCGTATACGTAATTTCATTTGCACTTTGAGCAAAAACGATCCTCGACCACAGCGCACTCCTACTACAAGTGACAGGCAGACAGATGGACAGACGGACGGACAGACAGACGGACATGCAGCGACAACGACCACTGAGAGCTCAACGTTGTTGTTGACACTTTGTTGTTAGTCATTATTTATTGTTGTTGTTGCCTGTGATAAGCAGACTGTGTCGAGACAACAAAAGACGCAGACGTTTTGCCACTTACGTGCGGCATATACACACTATAGTATATACTTGTATTGTGCAAATATATATTTATATACACACATTATATACTTGTGTATATAATACAGTACACGATGTCCTATTGTTGCCTTACTATATGCATATTTTTAGCCCCTGGTCTACAGCTTCTTCTGGCAGCTGCAGCCGTTTGCCCAAGTAAGTGTCTGTGCCGCCGCCAGTCGAGTGTGCTCAACACCCAGCAAGCAGTGCAGGCAGCGCAAGCAGTGCAAGCAGTGTATTGTAACTGTAAGCTCATACGCTAAAGTATTCTATGCATAACAGGCGATTTCTATTAAATTTTTGAAGTAGAGTCATATAAACTTCTATTATATATAAGTCAAATTTTTGTTCTTCAAATTGTCAAGCTCTATATGTTATGAGGTTTATAAAAAAGTTAACTAGAACTACAACTGGTATTTGAGTCCACACACAACAAATTTCATAGCTTTTGCTCCGTTAGAAGCAGAGATCTGCTAAAAAAAAGATACAGTTGAATAAGAATTAGGATACTAATAGAGTGTGCTCAAGACCAAGCAAGCAGTGCAGGCAGCGCAAGCAGTGCAAGCAGTATCTTCTAACTGTAAGCTCATACGCTAAAGTATTCTATGCATAACTTTTTGGTTTAACAGGCGATTTCTATTCAATTTTTGGAGTAGAGTCATACAAACTAGTTTTATATATAAGTCAAACACTAACTATCAAGCTCAATATATTAACTAGAACTACAACTGGCATTTGAGTCCACAGACAACAAATTTCATAGCTTTTGCTCTGTTAGAAGCAGAGATCTGCTAAAAAACGAAACAGGTGGATAAGAGTTAGTATACTAATAGAATTTACTGTATACTTCTAATAACATAATATAATGTATTTGAGTCCACATACAACAAATTTCATAGCTTTTGCTCTGTTAGAAGCAGAGATCTGCTAAAAAAAGACACACAGGGTCTGCACTTGGATAAGAGTAAGTATACTAATAGAATTTACTGTATACTTCTAATAATATAATATACAATTCGAACTTCTATACAACTCAAACTACTCACTCACATTTCCATCAACCCAATATACCCACATTTGATATGCAGGTACAGGGCACAGCATTAACATTAACAAAAGGCGAAATGCCACACAGTTTTTGCGCAAAGAATCGCAGACAATGAGTCTGGTCAATCAGTCAGTCAGTCAGTCAAACAGCTCGCAAGTCTTACACTTTTATTCTAAAGGCGATAAGCTCGCGTCTCTCTCTTCTCACTTCTCACTTGTCTCTCCCTCCCTGACTGTCCCCCTCACACTATGTTGCGAATCACATGATGAATGACTTATACTGAATGCATTGATTAGAGCTGCATTACGGCATCACTAGGCGGGCGGCTCAGCCTTACGAAATTTCACAATGCACATGCGAAACAGTGATAAAGCGAGAGAAAAAGAAAGAAAGAAAGAGCGAGGGAGAGTGGGAGATAGGGAGTGGGTGTGAGTGAGTGGGCAAGCAGCAGGAAGAGGCGTGCAATACTTGGGTAATCAATCATTGGAACGGTTGTATGGGCGGCCTTTTGTCTGAGACTTCAACTGCAACAGGTTCTCAGAGAGCTACAAACTGTGCACGATGGCATCAAATGCCTAATTTGTGGGTACAATTTGAGAGTAATAAAATAGACTAGAGGCAGTTCAGCTTTCAAGTTAGGGGAATCGGTTAGCCATGTCTTATAGCTTGGGCTGTGGGTCAGTCAGTCCATTAGTCCATTATATATAGAAGAAGATTAGTACTAATGTTTCTCATCAAAATACAGCTTGAGTTTACCTTAAGCACCAAACGAACTTTGTTTTAGCTATTTCAACTTCTTCAGATTGAAAAGTAGATGCAGTTTTTCTCACAGTGTACACACATGTCTTTGCTATTGGGTCGTAATTGCGATGACGCCTTAAGCACATTTGAAGCGACGCCAAGTGCTCGCGGAGACAGGGGCGTAGCTGCAGACAGACACAGAGAAAGGAGTGGGTGGAGAGTGGGAGGAGAAGAGTGTAAGTCGTAAATGTGGGTAATAATAGTCGCTTTGTGGGGCCTCAATCGTTGGGTGTCGAAAGCCAAGACATAAATGTCGAAACATATGGTTAGCTGAGGCTACTCCTACCACACCATCCCCCCTCCCCCTCTCCACCCACACCCTATCGAATGGACAGGTCTATTACCCCGGCGCAAGTACTGCTTATGAGACACCGAAGACAATGTCTAATGTCTTACATCCTCCCACTTTTTGCTCTACTCACTGTGTGGTCCAGACTTCAAGCATCTGCTTTAGCTGGAAAATGGAAAACTGCAAAGCAAGGAAATGCCAAATACCGCAATGACTGTTTGCATTTTTACAATTCGACAGCTGTAAATCAACTGAGAGGACATTTGTTTGTTTTCCCAATGAGCTGCAACAAAATTTGGCATTTGACAGGCGGTGGGTAGATGGAGGTAAGCTACAGTCGGACGCAGTCGAGACTAGAAGAGGCCGAACTGATTTCCTTGGCAGGTATCAAAAATCGAAAGAATACTTGATCTGCTGACACTGTAGGACATCACAACTGTCGAATATAGTGGCTCTAGCTCTTATAGTTAGCGAGATGGAGGTATTCATGAAGACGAATAGACTGACTGACATGGCTATATCAACATAACTAGTCCTCCTGTTCAATAACTTACTTTCAATGCAGAAAAAGCAGAAGTTTTCTTTAGGAAGAAGAACTAGAAGAATTGAGCTAGCTGTCAGAAGAAGAACGGCATGCAAAGAAGAGCTTTATAGGCTACTCAAAAGCTCTCAAAGCACTCTTAAAGCAAACCCAATAAAAAGAAGTTTGGACAAGTCGTAGAGACTGCTTTTGCTGACGTGATCAATGCATAAAAAGCCGAAGAAATCTTCTAAGAAGTAAGAAGAAGAGCGAGAAGAATTGCCGTATCTGTCAGAAGAAGAACGGCATGCAAAGAAGAGCTTTATAGGCTACTCAAAAGCTATAAAAGCTCGCTTAAAGCACACCCAATAAAAAGAAGTTTGGATAAGTCGAGGAGACTGCTTTTGCTGACGTGATCAGAAGATTTCCTAAAGACAGAGAGTGAGGTGGTCGAAGGAAAAGAACTGCACAGAAATAAGGTGCTGAAAGTCAAAGACTTGTGCTAAAACATAATAGACATGAGGCTCATTATACAAATTGCAGTTGAGCCTAGCCGAAACCCCTGGCAACCTTGGACAAATGAAGCTGCAGCAGGCCAAAAAGGTCTGTGGCACAGCTGGGGAGAGGAGGCTATTAGATATGAGCAGTGAATGGCAGCGTTGACGGAATGACTGAATGACTGAGTTCTCTGAATGTGGACAATGAGAGAGCAGGGGAGAAGAGGGAAACTGGATGAATACAAATTCAAATGAAGCTGAAGCCGAAGATGAAGCTGAGAAATCTGCAAGCGAAAGGAATCTATTAAGATATTATCAAGAAATGCAGGAGAGAAGGGTACGTATGAAGAGGGTAGCGCTGGCAATTGTTGCAGCCACAATTGCGGGCATTAGTCAGTCAGCGAGGGGGGAGGGGGGAGGAGGGTGCCATCTGCCCCCTTTTGACGGAGTGACGAATTCAACCCTTTTTTGTCGACATTTTTCGTATGACAACGTACAAATATTTGCCAGATAATATGAATAACAAAGCAGGCAGCAGACATATAGACGCGACCAACACACGCTCACAGTGGGTGGGTGGAGGGTGTAGGGGGTGGTGTGTGTGGCAGGCAGAGGGTGACTAGGCAGACCTACTTAAGCCACAGCATAGACAGAGCCAGAGCCAGACGTTGACTACAACTTAAACTAAAAGGCCGCATGGGCAATGTTGCCCCCTCCACTGCCACGCCCCCTACTCCTTGTTGTTGCTGCTTGTTGTCGCCGGTGTCTGAGACAGCAGACAACTTCAAACTGCAGCGGCAGAGGGAGGAGTGGGTGAAGAGAGAGAGAGTCGAGGCAGACGTAGACGAATTGCTGACTGACACAAAAGTGCTTTTGTTGCAAGCTTTTAATGAAGAGAGGGGGAGCAGGGTGAGAGAGAGAAATTGAGAGTTAGAATGAGGAGTGCGAGAGAGAGAGTGTAGGAGGAGAAAAGAGCAGAAGTACAAGAGCGAATGGGCAGAGCAGCAGTTACAGAGACAGATGCCGAAGCAGAATGAAGTGTGTAGCAAAGGGGAAGAAGAGAGGGGTGAGGAGTGGAGGAGGTAGTGGGGAGGAGAGTGTGACTTAGACAGTAGGAAAAGGAGAAGAAGCAGTAGACATTTTGCTAGGCTCAACGAAAGCAGGCTCAGCTACACAAGGCTAAATGCTATGACACCCAAGCGTAGATTTAAGCAGAATAAAGTGTGTAGTAAAAGGGAAGAGGAGCGTGGTGTAAGAGAGGGTGGTGGGGAGGAGAGTGTGACTTAGACAGCAGCAAAAGTAGAAGAAGCAGTAGACATTTTGCAGGCTCAGCTACACAAAGCTAAATGCTATGGCACTGGGCAAGCTTAGCTTTAAGTCAGCCATGACCACCCATAGCTCGATTTGAGAGCAGTTTTCGGAATGGGAATGCTTAAAACTATTAAAAGATATAGAAGAATAGTAACAACTAAATTAAGAAGAACAAATTTGGTTATTACTTTAAAAATACTACTAAAAAAACTAATAAAAACCATAAGGAATTAAAAGTATTCAAAATATTCTTATTAAAAGCTTTTTTCACCAAAGATTCCTTAGTTTATTTGCCGCTAAAAAATAAAAGTAATGCAGCATAAAGCGGAATAGAATAAATGCAAATAAAATACCACCAAATAAAATCAAACAAAATAAAATAAAGCAAAGTAAAGTAAACGTGCACAAGGCAAAAGCAAATAATAAAATAATAAAAGCCAAAGGCAGAGCAACTGCAGCGAGCACACATACACACAGAGCAGACTCACACACACACACACACACACAGAGCAGACTCTCACAAACTGCATGCTGTGCTTGTCTGCCTTACACCCCTTCCCCCCGCTGCCTCACCCTCAGCAAGCTCAAACTTTGCTGCATTTTTTTATCCAGTTTTTGCCCTGCTGCTGCTGCTGTGGATGTGGCTGTGGCTGCTGCACTTCAGACGCTGCTTTTGTTGCAGCCACAGACAGCAAACGTGCAACGGGTGCGCCAGAGGAAGAGTGAGGCAGACAGCGAGGAAGAGAGTGAAAAGAGCGAGCGGAGAGAGAGGCAGACAGCAGGGGTAGGGGGCCAGCGGCTGCTTGGCAGACAAAACAATATGTTTGTTTGGATTATGTGGTACACTGCGCAGAAAATTGTTGTAAAAAATTGTTGTCAATAAAATTAAATATAATAATTAATTAAATAACTTTTAGGAAATTCGATTATCAATGACTATTTTTAAATGTTTTCAAATAAATACTTTTAAATTTATATAAATAAAATTAAATAAATAAATCTTGAATAATCCATTAAATTCGATACAATATTTAAACAAATTTCCATACATAATTTCTTCTCACTTCCCCAATCGATTTCTTGCAGTGTATAAATAAATATTTAAATACTTGTAAGATTATACACTAAACTTAATATAAATTAAATTATACAAATAAATCTTGAATAATCCATAAAATTTCATACAATATTAAAACAAATTTCCATACATAATTTCTTCTCACTTCCCCCAAATGATTTCTTGCAGTGTATAAATAAATATTTAAATACTTTTAAGATAATAATAAATCTTGAATAATCCATTAAATTCCATAAAATATTAAAACAAATTCCCATTTAGTTTATACATATATTTTGCTCACTTCTTTCAACCTATTTCTTGCAGTGTAGCATTGCATTCACGGGACGCGAAGCGACGCGACGCAATGCATTGCAACGCAACACGACGCGACGCGACGCTTCTTTGTATGCGCAAACAATTGGAGCAGGCGGAAGTTGCATGACGGCTGGCGGACGGGCAAAGCCGGGCAGTTGCCTGCCTGCTGGCTGGCTGGCACTCCCTCCCACCGCCACCACACCGCCAGACAGAGCAGCGCAACGCAGAGTCACGACTGCGTCTGCACGCCGTAAAGGAAGCACCTTGAATAGTTTTTTGTTGTTGCTGCGCCTTGATTAACTGTCAGTGTGGCTGGAAAAGTGATTTAATCAAGCAATTGCCACAGCTACGACTTGAGCTCGAATCGAAGCTGCAACAACATGTGCAACATATGGCCCAAAAAGCGACTTGGTCCACACACACAGACATCAATCAACTTGAGACATGCTGAAACCCCAAAAGCATCCTTCAGCCTGCAGGCACCCTATACACTCTGTCCATGCCACATCAACTGAAGTGGCCTCTCGGACTGCAGCTGGCAACGGTGGGCACCTTGCCCCAAACATGTTGCGCGCGCTTTTTCCTTCTTCTTCTTCTTTTTTTGGCGTCTGCACCCCTCAGCCGGTGCAACATGCAACATCTGCACACACAGCCTATCAGCTTTTGACAAGCCAATCTCAGTCGAAGGAGAGCTTCAAAAAACGCAGTCAACAATCGCCGAGGTTAAACAGCAAACACTTGGAATTGATTTTCAGATAGATTTGTGAGTTATCGCAATGAAAGTTCGTACTCTTATGGCAGGGGGTTTCAGCTTTATAAGCTGAAAATTTCAGCAAAATCGACCAATAAAAAGTCAAGATACAATTAAAACTTGGTCTATACATGCTAGTATTCACTTTGATTTCCTGTTGAAACAGTTTTGGCTATCGTTATGAGAGCTTTTACTTCGCTTGTAGATTGTTTTAACTTTATATGCTGCTATTTTCATCAGAAATGGTCGATAAACATCAAAGATATGCCGTAAAGAAATTTGTACGAGAGAGCCGTTGCTGGTCTATATCTTTTATATCGTTTTCTAATGATATATAGATCATTTTTACTACCAATTCCCAGATTCTATGAAGCTACATTCCTTAAAAATGTACAAAAATACCGTATTTCGTTTAGAATTTAAAATTCTTTTATCATATTCCTAGCATGGTTTAGAAGTTGGTCTAAAACTGCCGATAATTTTCCACTACGCTTTATAGACGAAAGTAGTAGAGATATTGGGCTGAAATTTGGCGTGACTGTACTTTGATACATTAGTTAACAATGCTGAAGTTTTCATTGAAAGGTAATGACAAACAAAAAAGTTATGCAGCAAATAGCAAACAGACTATCAGAGGTATCTCAAGGTTCTTCAGCGGAAATGTAATACCAAATTTCCTGTTGCCAGGCAGTTAAAGCTCTACCAAATACCGGAAATGTTAGCTGATTATGTTTAATAATGCACATGAACCAAATGTGCTTAAATTATGCCGCTGGAAGGGAAAGCCCCTACTGACATGGAGTGTGGGGGCTTTCGCTCCTATTGTCTGTCACTCGAGCACTTGTGTGGGCTTTTGTCAACTGAGCTTTACTACCATGTCGAATGTCGTACCTAGCGTAAGCCTATTTACTTATTATCCTATTAAATAAGCTGCCAAAAAAAGAAAGAGAGAAAGAAAGACGGCCAAGAGGAGCGCACACTTATAGCCTGGCCTAAAGGATACACAAGTGTCTCATTAAAAGAAATAAAGACAAGTCCTTAAAGTCAGGCGGGCACACAGACAACACACACACACACACACACACACACGCACACGGCGTCGTAACTTGAGCAACTTCAAGGACAACTAAAGGCGAACAACAACAACTGCAACTACCACAAAGAGTGCCAAAAAATCAACAAAAATGCGCTATTAAGGCAATTTGCTGGCTCCTGCCCCGCCCCCGTCTCCGTCCCCGCTCTCACCACCACCACCACCACACATTACAGCGTCTCCGACGGCTCAGACAGCGACAGGCAAAGTGGCTCAATGTCAGACACACACACATACACAGTCACATGCATACAGACTGGCGCGTCAAAGTGATTCAAATGCTCACACACACACACACATACATTGCTAATGGCTCTCTCAGTGGCTATGCAGCTCCAATGCAGGCTCTCTGCGCGCGCCTCGCTCTCACTCTCTCTCTCTGCCCGCCGCTCACGCTCTCTGCTTGCTTAACTCCCAGACTGCGTTTCTGTTAGCCTGTGTGTGTGTGTGAGTTTGTGTGTGCAGCAGACGCATTGAAACAAAATACCGAAATTCTATGCGTGACCTTGAAAAGTATTCCTCAGTTGCTGTTGCTTTTGTTGTTGTTGTTGTTATTGCCAGTCTGCGTCGGTGGTTGTTTGTGTAGCTGCTGCGTCTGGGCTCTGCCACTGGGCTCACTGACTGCGACTGCGACTGCTGCTGCTGCTGGCTGTCTGGTGTTTGTCGCCGTCGTTGTTGTTGCTGTCTGCATTTTCCTTGTTGTCTGCTGCTGCTGCTGCTGCTTTTAACGTTTTTTTTCTCCATTTCGTTTCGTATGTTTGAAGTTGGCTTTTTTTATTGAACGCGCCACAAAAATTGTAAAGGCAAATGCGACGTTGACGTTGACGTCGACCGTGCGCTGTCCGCCTCTCACGACTCTGACTCTGACTGTGTGTGTGTGTGTGTGTGTGCTTTTGTTGGCTGCATTTTGACGTCAGACGCCTAGGGACCACATTCTGACGACTGCCAGCCAAACAGACGAACGTATGGATAGACAGACAGACAGACAGACGACCAGACATGCAAAACAAAACAGATGAAAACCAAGCAAAAGGGATACAAAAAAAAAGGCTTTTCGGTTGCTGCGCTGCGTCTGCACTGTTTCAAGTGCATTAAAGCAGCGAAAGCTTTGCGGCATTTTTCTTCGCAATTGCAATCGGAATTATTAACAGTAGGTGGGGCAGAACGAGGGCTGCAGCATTGTTCGATATGTTATCGATAATACAGCTAAAACAAATGTTAAATTCGCATTCAAAATGTTAAGCAATTTATCGATATGTTATCGCTAACGCAGATTGAAGCAAATGTAAGCTTAAGTTATTTATCGATATGTTATGGAATATAAGCATATAAATCTTTGTGAATATAAATCTTTAATAATATGCAATTTTATTATATTCCCCCCCGCTATCGATAGCTGTTATTATCGACTGACTGTTGGCTAGCTGACTGTTCGATATGTTATCGATAATGCAGTTTTATGCAAATCTTAAATAAAATCAAATTCAAAATGTAAGCTTAAGTTATTTATCGATATGTTATGGAATATAAGCACATAAATCTTTTAGAATATAAATCTTTAATAATATGCAATTTTATTATAATTTTATATAATTATCGATTGCTGGCTAGCTGACTGTAATTGCAATCATTTTTTTGCTGCAGCATTGTGCGATATGTTATCGATAATACAGATTTAAGTAAGTGTTAAATTCAAATTCAAAATGTTAGGTTAAGTTGATTATCGATATGTTACGGAATATAAGCATATAAATCTTTAAGAATATAAATCTTTAATAATATGCAATTTTATTATAATTCCCCCCTGCTATCGATAGCTGTTATTATCGATTGCTGGCTAGCTGACTGTAATTGCAATCATTTTTCCGTATTGATAGAGTGCATGCCATCATCCATTTTAAACACCGCTTATCGTTATGCAACCATTATGTTTAATAAATGCCAAAAGCTAGTTATTAGTTATGACGTGGCCCCGCTCCTACCCCTCCTCTCTAACCAAAACCCAACTGAAGCTGCACTTATTCTAATTGGCGATCATTTAGAGAACACAGCGCACAGAAGCAGGAAGATGATGCAGAACTGGGAGAAGCAGCTTCAGCGCAGAAAATTATGAAATACTCTGCAGGAACTCAGGGACTGCATAACCAGTTTCTTTCAGATACTCTGTATAACTCGAGGAAAAGAGGAATGTTGGGCAGAAAAGCCACAAATTCCACATTAAATAAGTTGAATCTTGACAATTATTAAAGTTAGAGTTAACAAATGTTGTAATTCGCTTTACTTAAAGTCTATCTACCTAAATTTTATTTAAAAAACTAAAGATCCTCTACTGCTCAATCTTAAATCAACAAAAACACTCTAAATTGCATAGTTTTCACTGAATATGTCTGAAATTTGGTACAGCTAAAGTCTTATATTGCCTGTAAGCATAAACAAAATTTCATAATGATGCCTTAATAAACTGCAGAGATTTTTAATGTTTAGTTAGGTCTATGCCTTGTAGGGCATCTGTTAGTTGAGCACAGTCCATGGCATTTCATACTTTTTATAGTCTGTTGTTGTTTTTTCGTTTCCTTCGCGTAGTCCTTGTAATGACTTTTGAGCTAAATATGGCTTGCTTGGGGAGAGTCAACTGGCGCGCATGCCCAGTAGCCAGGGCTGACGAATACTGCGAGCGGGGAGAGTGGGGGCGAAGAATCTTCTTGATCGCCGGCTTGTTTATAATTAGCATTTTGCGATTGCCCTACGCTTGATAAACGCTTGCAGAGAAACCTGCAAGATTTATAGGTGACAGGATATTGAGAGATTCTTGCAGCAGGGTTGCTCTACAGCTCTACAGCTCTACAGCTCTACGGCTTCCCCCTTAATGCAGTCCCCGCTCGCGCTAGCTTTTGCCTTGACCGAGACAGATGCAACATCCTGTCCATAAGTTTTAGTTTAGCTGTCCGTTGAAATTGCATTGCCACAAAACTCGTTGGGGCGTTTGCTCCACATGTTGCACGTACATACGTCTGGCTGTACCCTCGCCCCCCTTGCCCCGGGGCACGCCTCTGTCCCTGGTCTTACCTCAGCTGGAGCAGCATGTTACAAATGCACATAAATTTTAATGTAATCACATTCACAGTCCATAGTCCAGCTTGACCAAAAACGAGACGCGTCCCAAACTCTACTTTCTGTGCCACACAGCCCTTCAGTACCCCCCATTATCCCCCTGTACTGCAAGGGGGGGATTTTGCAACATTTCATTCAATTTAATTCGAGTTGAATGCCAGTCGTTCGATTGTTGCGCCGCGTCGTTTTGATACGGCTCTTTGGACTGTCTGCATGTTGCAACCTTGTGGCTCGGTCTGACGGGTTGCGGGTTGCTGCAGGTACTTCAGATTCAGATTCAGTCTCCAGACTCCAGACAACAGACTGCACACAACAGACAACACACAGCACACAACAGACAACACACAACAGACACCAGACCCAGAGATCTGCTGCCTGTCAGTTGCTTCGTCTGTCTGGGATCTGCACTTTTTCATACGCTACTCAAGTTGGGGTCGCTTAAATACTAAATGTAATCTCGAGAGTTTAAGCTCGTAGGCTGCTGAAATTTGGTACATATTTTTGTCTTAGCTGTAGGTTAAACATATGTTGGAATGACTCAGATTGATTAAATCTAACAAAAGTTATTGTAGAAAATAGGCATGATATATGGGGTTTCGGCAGAAGAAATTACTTTCTCAGTCGCAATATGCTTATCAAATTATACAGTTCTATAAATTTTTACAGGTTTCCTTAATTGTATATTGACAAATTTCTACAGTTTAATTGATAAATATTCCTATAAATGATATATTTTCCTATAAACTTTTTCTTATAGCGCATTAAAAAGTCGTTTTGCTCATCTAAAACCTTTCCTCTTTGCTTTTTTGCCATCACAACTGCAATAAGAGCCAATTCTGCATTTCTTACTTCCTCTTTCTGCCCCTCTCTATGCCTCTTCCGAACTGCAGTTGCAACTATAATTAAGTATCTTTGCTTAGCTTTAAGAGCAGCTTAACAAAATTTCTTTTTTCACTTCAAACACTTGGCCCAAAGTTTTGGCCAAAAACTTGACGGACGTGTGGAAAGTGGCTGGCAAAGTTTTACGGCCAGAAGTTGGCAGACAAGTAGCTGAGTGCGACACTTTTAGCCATATATTTCTGGGCTACTAGTTTCTTGGAGGCGCCAAAAAGTAGACAGCTTTATCTGACAGACTACACCCACTGCCCCCATCTGTACCCCATCGGCTGGGTGGGTGCATATACTTTTTGGAGTGCCTTTATTTATGCACTTTACTGTTGGGCCATTTGCCACTTGCCACTTACAACTCGCCTGGCTGAGCAGTATCCTGGCCACGTTTCGAAGGCAAAAGGCAAACACACACCAAATTTCATTCGATAAAACTTTTTTCGGTCATGGTCAGAACATGAGGCTGTTTAGTTACCGGGTGTATTGGACTAGAAGTTGTGCTGTAATCGGTGAAGATTTGAAATACGATTCCTTGGGTTTCTAGGTTCTTGGGATTGTAAGGTTTGTCATATTAAATAATATATTTATATAGCTGTAATAATTCCTGAGTTGTTATAGATCCTTGGTTTCCAGGTTATTGGGATTGTAAGGAAGTTTATATAGCTTGAATAGTTCCTGAGTTGATATAGATCATCCTATCATGTCATATTATGTAATTCAGACTATCTTCTAACTGCAAGACAACTTTCATTGCTCTAGCTCTTGCCATTCCCAAGTTATCATAGACTGTTAAAAATTAACTGGTTTGTTTTTTCAGTTCTAAATGTTGTCAACCAAATTAGTAAAGTCCCTACACTGCACGTACCAAAATTCAGCACTCTAGCTCTGATGGTTCTCGGGATCTATTAAATAGTTTAAGCTAGAGGAAAAACCTCTTGTAAAATAATGTAGAAGTTTTTCCTATCAAAATACCCCTCTTCCACGTTCACAGGGCATCTCTAGTGCTGCTTCCACTTTGTTCATTTTGACTTTGAAAATTTGATTTGGCAAATGCGTGTGGGTGTCTGTCCGTCCAGCTGTCAGTCTCACAGTCCGTTTGTCTGTCGTCTGGGTTTATACACTCTTTTTTTGACCCATCCGAAAACTGTCTGTGGCAACAAATTAATCAAGATATTAACAACCCTGCGAGTGACCAATGATGTGGGTGGCAAAAGGGTTTTCCAGGGCCAAGGTCAGCGAAATTGAGTTATGAATTATTGAATGAGCTGCGCGTTGCGTGGAATTTTCATTTGAATTTCAGTGGCAGCTCAACCTGTTGAGCAACGGTTGAGCTAGCGCTCACCCCAGGCCACACTCAGTGCAAGCAAATCAAACAAGCAAACAGTCTGGGCACACTGATTGCTTGTCAGTTCACAGCTCACACTCCCTAACACACACATGTGTGTGTGTGTGTGTGTTGATTATGCAATACTACGACAAAAAAAAAGCCAGACAAAACTTCAAAAACTTCCTTCCTCTCTCTACCCTCGGCAACTACTGTTTTTGTGTCTCGACAAAACGCATGAGAGCCACATTCGCCCACTCAAGGGTCGCTCCAGACACGTGAAAAGGGCGCAGAGCAAATGGAAGAGGCAGTTAGCATGTGCATCCAGACAATGCTCTCTCTCTCTCTCTCTCTCTCTCGGTACAGCAGAAAATAAAGTTTATGACTTTGACTGCCGCTGGCAACGCCGCCGTTTGCCGCTGTCTCTGCCTCTGCCTCCGACTCCCTTTTCGACTGAGGCTGAGACTGCGACGTCTGCACCGGCGACGCGACGCGTCGTTGGCGGCGTCTATTATTGTCGATTGTGCATTGTTGTTGCCAGTGCAGAGGCTGGGCACAGTGGTGCAAAAGTATCAGACAGTAAAGCAACTACAACAAAGCTTCAACGAGATCTTCGAGTTTATTTGAACTAATTGCTTAATGCACTAACTGAACACTGACTCATTTTGTCTAGTTCCTGCGACAAACTTGTTCGTTTGAAGCTAGTTTCTATATCGTAACTCAAATGAACAGGGTTGTCTATTACAACTAGCTATATAATAGCTAAAAGCTGCCAATCGTATGTAAAAATAGCTAGTTTAGCGGCAATTAGCTTTTTTAATTGCCAACTATAGCTGACTGCTGGCAGTTGGCAACACTGCTAAACTCTACATAGAAACAGCCATAGACACAACGCAAATACTCACTCACACACACACTCATACATACGAGTTTATTTGAACTAATTGCTCAATGCACTAACTCAGCTGAACACTGGATCATTTTGTCTAGTTCCCACGACAAACTTGTTCCTTTGAAGCTAGTTCCAATATCATAAGTCAAATGAACAGTGTTGTCTATTACAACCAGCTATATAATAGCTAAAAGCTGCCAATCGTATCTAAAAATAGCTAGTTTAGCTGCAATTAGCTTTTTTAATTGCCAACTATAGCTGACTGCTGACAAGTGGCAACACTGCTGCTCAAAGTAAACTCTACATAGAAACAGCCATAGACACAACGCATAGGCCGCAGGGCAGTCAAAAATACTCACTCACACACACACACATACTCCACACGAGACACGACACAAACAAAGCCAAAAGGCGTTGCGAAACTTTAGCGCGCGTCATTCATCCTCATCCAGTCCAAATATTGCACCCTCGAGCAAATGCACAGACAGCGAGAGACTGGGAGAGCGAGAGCAACTGAGTGCAGAGAGAGTGAGGAGTGAGTGTGAGTGTGAGTGGAGTGTGGGTGAGAGAGCCAGAGCCACACATTTATAGCACGAAAATGAAGTGAAGCGTAAGCTGAAATGCACTCCCACTCAGTCAGCCACCTCTGACTCCACCCACCGCCGCTTGCTTGCCCTGCCCTTTGCCCATATTGCAAACCGAAAACGAAGCGAACGCGCTGTTCGACCAAATGTCTTCGTCTGCCCGCCGAGCGCCCGACGCACTCCGTCTGGCTCGTCGTCTGGCACTTGGCATTTGTTTCTGCCACTGTGTGCGTGTGTGTATGTGTGTGTAGTGCGTCGCTGCGCTGCTTAACCTTGAAAAACGAACAAGTCCAGTCGCCGTCGCAGTCGCAGTCACACTAACAGTTGCCTCCCCAATGCCACCCGTGCTGGCGGCCTCTGCTGACAGTTGACTGGCGTCGGCGTCGGCAGCGCTGCCGGCAATGATTTTCGTCCTAGTCGTAAAATGAAATTTACGAAATATTTGCCGGCTCTCGCTCGCTGTAATTCTTGTTGTAGGCTGAAGCAACATTAGTCGAAGTAACTGTAGACTAAAGTAGAAGCACAGTGGAGCTTTGATATGAAATAAATGATATAAAATTAATAAAATTAAAATTTACTTTAATTGTGAAGTAAAATCAATGAAATTAAAATGAAATCTATGTTTATTATTAAGAATTTTAATAATAATTAAATTTCAATTTCAACTCAAGCAGCTTCACTCCAGCGCAAGAGATTCAGCCTTTTGCTTGAAATTGAATAACTTTTTATTTATTTTTGAGGGCGGACGCCTGTCAGTGGTCTGACTTTTGCATAAGTGCTCTCTCCCTGGGGGAGCGGGAGAGTTGTCTGGCAGACAGACACTGTAGAAAGGGTTGCCCACATTATGATTACAGCCAAGGGGGTGGGGGTGGTGGTGGGGGTGTTGTAATGGCGAGTGTGGAGAGTCGAAATGAATTACAAACACATTTTGTTGTCCTTGGACCCGCTTTGGGCTGCTGTCATAATGCTGCGCAAAATGTCACAGGTAGGCGCTGTCCAATGGGGGGCGTGGCAGGGTCGGCTTCTTAAGAAATTGCTGTGCGGAAATGTGAAAGGTTGACTGAAGGCAAGGCAAGTGGGACTAGAGTTGGGGTACGAGTCGTGTTTCTTGGCATGCCACTAGCAGGCACGACTTAAGACGACGTTTGTGTGTGTGTGTGTGTGTGTGTGTGTGTGTGTGTGTAATGTATGTGATCAACTCTACTATGATTTGGCCGAATTCTAATTGAATGTTCTATGGAGACAGGTGGCAACATCGTCAGCAATTATCGTCGTTCGTTTACTCAAAATGGTTTGTAATCGAAAATATTGTTATCGGCAGACGGCAGACTAGAGCTGGCAACAGTTCGATATCACCAATATCGAAGTTCGATAGTGCCAACATATCGCTGTTATTCCAGCTCTACTGCAGTCGGCCATTTGCAATTATGAAAAGTGAATCAAACTGAAAGAAAGCAAATGGGTTTTAGTCTTCATTTTGAACATTCAAATTATATAGCTCAGTTCGTATTCAGATGTACGACTCCCATCTCTATACTGAACAAATAGATGACCAAGAAGTGGTAGATGATGAAGCAGAGGAGCAGGAGCAGCTGAACAAGTTGTAAAAGGTGCCCACAGCGCTAGGCGATTTATTTATGAGTTTGAAGTCTTGCCACTGACAGCTCAGCTGCCCCATTGGAATGGGGCAAGGCGACTCCAATAAGACTGCAAGCTGACAGGCGTAAGTACCGCAGTTGCAACTAGGGCTACACTGCGCGAAAAGAGTGACGAAATTATGAAATTAAATAATTGCACAACATAATTATAGAAAATGTCATCCTACACTGCGAGAAAGACTATAATGATGCTACACTGAGCGAAACAAAAGTTTTCTTTTTGTTTCCTTTTGCTAAACATGACTACACTGAGCGAAACAGTTAAATATATGAGCTGACTACACTACAACAGCTTATCGTAGCATTATTTTTTGCAGTGTATTCAATCATTTTACTTTTACATTTAGACTTTTATCGTAATAGCTTTTTTTGCCGTGTATTCCTGCTTGTTTCGCCAGTTTTTTATCTCTCCTCACATTTTTTATTCTCAGTGTAGCACTAGCCCTACCAGCAGGGCCACATCAAAGTCTGTCTGAGCTGTCGCTCTTGCTTGGCGAATGCATCAATAATAATGCTGCCTCAGTGCCGCTTCTTCTGTTCTTGCTCCTTCTGCTGCTTGCCCTTCTTCTTCTTCTACGTCTACTTCCACCTTCTTCTTCTTCTTGTTATTTGTGTTGTTGTTTTGTTGCCTGTTGCAATTGTCTGGGCTTCGCCTCGCGTCCATCTGTGCCGCTTCATTTGTTGCGAGCTCAAATTAATGAAAACTAATGCGACACTGAGAAATTGATGATTGCCGTCGACGTCTGTGCCGCCTGCCGCCTGCCACTCCCCCTGCCCCCACTCCACCATAACCACTCAGTCTGATGGACATTAAAAATGACTGCGTCTGCTCGCCATGCACTTTGGGGTCGTTTCGGGCTGCAATCAACGACGACGACGACGACGACGACGGCGACGATGATGATGACAACAACCGAGTGGCAAGCTCCAAGTTCCAAGCTTCATGCTCCAGACTGATTGATGCCGCCAATAAAATTAGCCTGGTATGGTTTCCCTTTCGCTTCCCCATTTGCAGACTGCAGACTGTCTCCCATCAAAAACACTTGTTAAGTGTTCTTTAGTGTAAGTCTATGGCATTACGACCGTCCGTCTTGTGACTGCTACCTATAGAACCCCTCTCTTCCCCCTCAACCCACCTCGCACCTTTTACTCCTTTTCCTTATTAAAGCAAGCACTCATATTTAGCGGTGGGTTATCTATAGTACTGCTTATCTCCTATTTACTTCCACGATAACTATAATCATATCTTTCAACATCCTACCATATCATCCATATCATATGATATCATCCATAACCATAACTATCGATAGCCCCCTGACTGTTTACTTTGTTTGTATTCAATCCTATCCGTAACATTATTCTATTTTGTAGTACGATTATTTGACTAAAGCTCCTCCTCCTTTCTAAGGGTTGCAAGAATAAACTTTGCGAAGTCAGGAGATATCAAATCTGTAGATTTTGCTGGCCTGTTTATGATACCAGATGTCTAGGAAACTCCTCTCTTTTACCAAGTTAATCAATTCATTGGAACTATTTGTTTGAATCCTTATACTTTCCTTTATGACTTAGGAGCATTACCAGTTATGTTTGTCGGTTACATCCTACTGGGATAGCTGAAATCCAACGCTCTGCCTATTTTAGAGCTTATACAGTCACAGCTGTAAGACATCCCTCTCTCCCCCTTAGCTTTCACCTTGAATTTCTTTAATTTACAACCGCTTCTGTCGGTTGCCTCCGACTGTAGTGTTTGTAGCGCAACTTATCTGTCGTATTATAGCTATAGCTCTCGTATTTATTAGCTAGAATTCGGGCTATTAAAACTGGCTGTCGACAGTTGTTGTTATCTACCCCGCTCCTTTATACATCTGTCTGTATAACCCAGTCTCTCCTATACTCTCCTCCCATCCCTCCTCCCCCTCTCCCAGTTTGTCTGTCTGGCCGACTGTCTAGGTGCTTATCTAGGCGCACAATTATTTGCCAATGCTCGGAACGAGTGCCTATTCACTGGAGTTGTGGTTTGTGCTTTTTATTTGACTTATGACGAGAGGAGGGGGGAGGCGGAGTTTTTTTCACTGTTTTTTCACAATATTTTTTGTTAGCTTTTTTCTGGCCGGTTTTTTTTTTAGCTATGGGCTCAGTGTTTGCTTCACCCGTTTGTCGCTTAACTTTTTCATTTGCCAGACGAAGCGCAAACATTTGGCGAGTATTAATTAACGCTTTGTTAAAAAGTTTGCGCTTCGATGTCGCCGACATAAACAGAGTCAGAGAGCTGACTCGCTCTTACTCTATGTCTCTCCCTCCCTGCGAGTGAGTAGAACTCTCTTTCTAGGCATTGTCAAACGTCATGCCAAGGCAAATATTACGTAGCCGCAGCGTTTGAGCCTTGGCTTTAAAAGACAGACAGATAGCAGTAGGGTAGAGGGGGGACCCTCTGAACCCCCTCTAAACCTCCTCTAAAGCAACCCAGTGGACCAAATTTTGATAAGAGTTGGTTGAGTAATACTTGTGTGTCTTTAGGTATAGAGCAAGACTCGAAATGAAGCACTCAAAGACCTATTTATACCAGCTCAACTCTACTATAGAGTTGTTGATACTTTTTCTGATTTGTTATCGTTTATCGTTAATCGTTTATCAACCAAATTTTGATAAGAGTTGGTTGAGTAATACTTGTGTGTCTATAAGTACAGAGAAAGACTCGAAATAAAGCATTCAAAGACCTATTTATACCAGCTCAACTCTACTATAGGGTTGTTGATACAATTTTCTGATTTGTTATCGTTTATCGCTTATCGTTTATCAACCAAACTTTGACAAGAGTTGGTTGAGTAATGCTTGTGTGTCTTCAAGTATAGAGAAAGACTCGAAATAAAACACTCAAAGACCTATTTATACCAGCTCAACTCTACTATAGAGTTGTTGATACTTTTTTCCGATTTGTTATCGTTTATCGTTAATCATTTATCAACCAAATTTTGACAAGAGTCGGTTGAGTAATACTTGTGAAATAAAGCACTCAAAGACCTATTTATACCAGTTCAACTTTACTTTAGAGTTGTTGCTACATTTCTCTGATTTGTTATCGTTTATCGTTAATCGTTTATCGCCTGCTGGTGCACTGGGACTTTGCTCTGCACGTCACTCAATTATTCAGGCGTAATAAGCAAATTGTTTTAATATGCATAAATAACTTGTACGTCATTTGACAAACAAGTCAAGAAAGAACTGCCAGACAGACTGGCAAGCCCAACAGATAGACTGACAGACAGACAGTCTTCTGCCTAGGTGTATTTACATATATTTAACCTTCAAGATCCGCAGACTAAATATGCCAAAGGCGGCTGCAAACATTCGCCCCATCCCAGGCAAACACTCGGCATACCCTACTACTATACTATACATCCCGACAGGTAGCTTAACTCAGTCTCAGTCTTTGCCTCATTTGTGGCTGCGGCCTTAACGAGCCCGAGTGCAGCAACAACAATGAAAGCTCTCCCATTCTCCCTCTCTCTGAGCACACTGTAGAGACCCAGACAAACAGAAAATGAAACTAAACTACGCAACGCAGCACAAGGCGCAGGATATGCGTTTCAGGTTCCTAGCTAGGATTAGATGCTAGCTCAGCAGGTGGAACAGGCACGACTAGCAGATACTCTGTGTGATATACTGTGGGGAAAGAGTCTTAGAAAGGAGTCTTCTGTCTAGTGTAGACGACTAGGAGGCTTCGCAATCTGCCCACCTCCTCCGATCATCAGTCAGGCAGTCAGTTAGTCAATCAGTCAGTCAGTCAGGACAAAGTGTTGTATGTTTATAGATATGTATGGTATGTTTATAGTTCTAGGGAACTGTGCAACTTGCTAACCTCCTCGGATCATCAGTAAGTCAGTCAGTCGGTCAACCAGTCAGTCAGGACAAAGAGCTTCATTTTTATAGATATCTATCTGTATTTCCATTTCTAAATTGTTAGTTAATTTTGACTTTGTGTCACTCTGGCAATGGTTAGCTATTGTATTGACTTTATATACCCTTTTCCACTCCATTACAGGGTATTAACAAAGGCGCATACTATTCGCAGCAGACGAGCCGTTAAAGCTGTAGACACGACCGAAAAAAAAGAAACGGAAGAGGCTCTTGGGGCAACTTAAATGCGACGCAGTAGTAAGCATAGAGGGTTGAGGGGGTCTCTTGTACACATAGGCATACAGACGCTCACACACACACACACACAAACGTATATAAATAAGCGACGTAATGCCGGCTCAAGGACACGCGCTATATACAGCAAAAAAAAAAAAGGCAGAAAAAAGTAGCAAGAAAATATGCAAAAAGAAAAAAGAGGAGAAAAATTTGCAGCCTACGCATATTTACGCATAAAATACATAAGCATTCATTGGGCTTTGTGCGTGTGCGTATGGTTGTGTGTGCCATGCGGCGTATACGTAATATGCCGGCATAAATAAAGCATACGCCACGTTGTAAGCGGCGGAAGTAGACAGCAGAAAAGGAAGTGTATGCCCAGCCGCCTGGCTGGCTGTATGCCAGTGTGTGTACAGGTGTGTGTGTGTGTGTGTGTGTGTTGAATATCTATTTATTTAATACAGAAAATATGACAGTAAATGTATGTGACGACAGCTTAGACATTTATGCGCAGTTAAGCTGATTGAAGATTGAAGATTGTGCGATTTCATGGCAGAATATTGTAAATCGTCTGCCCTTGCTTAAGCGTTTTTTAAATGCCAACAACAATTAGCTTATGCTTAAAATTAGCTTACGCCGTTTGCCATTGGCATAAATTCCCTGATTTTATTTCTCGTATTATTATTTTTTCAATATTTTCCATTTTCCTTTGATTTGTAAGCTGAACTGTCAACTCTGGCTTTGACTTTAGCCTGCGGCCTGTTGTTTCCACTTTATGCGTTTCTGATTCGACCCAAAGTTGATTATTTATTCTATTCTATGCCATTCGAACTTCAATTTTCTCTTGCCACAAATTGTGGCCTCTACGCTTTGTTCAAACTTTTTCCTTTCAGTTTGTTTTTCTTTTCTGTTTTGTGTACATATGTTCTTCCATGCTTTTCATTATTGTCATACATATTGCAATTCATTTGCCATTCCACGCACTTTAAACATATTTCTTTTTATTAAATTACAGCTTTTTGCGAAACTTTGGCCTAACCTTATACTAAAATAAGTTTAGAGTGCCTGTTCAGCTATTTCTATAACAAATTTCAGCTTGTTATCTTGAGGGTAAGTCAAGTTCTCTTGGTTAGCGGGTTTGTAAAGTTAGTTCCTTTACTAGTGGTAATACTACAAGCTAAGTGCTTTATTTCTTGGCATTAAATACAATTTCATTTCAACACGTGCCAAATTTTAGCTTGTATACCAAATTTTAGCTTTTTATCTTAGGTATTTCCAGAGATCTAATCATGAATGGCATGAAACCACTTGAGAAATTAAATAAATATGTTTTATACACATTATCTGATCTTTTTTGAATGTGTATGCCAAATTTCAGCTGTTTATCTTAGGCATTTCCAGAGATCTAATCATGAATGGCATGGAACCACTTGAGAAATTAAATAAATATGTTTTATACACATTATCTGATCTTTTTTGAATGTGTATGCCAAATTTCAGCTGTTTATCTTAGGCATTTCCAGAGATCTAATCATGAATGGCATGGAACCACTTGAGAAATTAAATAAATATGTTTTATACACATTATCTGATCTTTTTTGAATGTGTATACAAAATTTCAGCTGTTTATCTTAAGCGTTTCCAGAGATCTAATCAGGAATAGAACGGAACCACTTGAGAAATTAAATAAATATATTTTAAGTACATAACCTGATCTTCTTTGAATGTGTATAGCAAGTTTCAGTTGTATAACTTAAGCATTTCCAGAGATCTAAGCACGAACCACTTGGAATATTGACTAAAGTATCGCAATAGATAATAACATGTTATCAATAGTAGTTGCTGCCTTGCTCTATCGTCTGCTTCTAGCCAAATGCGACGTGCCTGAGCGTAGAGCAATCAGTGATTACCTCACCAAATGGTGATGCTGCAATTAGCTGTGCGCCTAATCAGTCGTCTGTGGTGTATAAGACTCGACTCGACTGTCTTGTTCTGTCTCTCCCACTACCACTCCCCCTCCCCCACACTCTCTCTTGTGCAGTCAATCCGTCAGTCAGTTACTCAATCGCTTTGGCGTTGGCCGTTGAACTGCGGCGGCCTCAATAGCTGCTGATTGTGAAAGGTGTGTGAGTGTATGTGTGTGTGTTTGAATCGAACGAATACGCGCACGTGTCTCATTCATCAACTAACTGTAAAGCAGGAGAGCAGAGAGGAGAGAGCTGGTCAGACAGACGAAGTGCAGCGCGTGTCTGTTTGTAGGTGGAAGAGCCAAAGGTGAAGTGTGGGAGGCAGAGAGAGAGTTGGGAGCGTGAGTAACGGGAGAAGTGAGCTGGAGCGGGGGGAACTGCAGTAAGCAGCAAATGCCAGCGCAGTTCAAAGTCAGCTCATACTACAGAAATAACTGCGAAAAAAGGCTAAAAATTTGCAGTTTATTTTGTTTCCTTTTTTTAATTACCATTTTAAAAGTTTATTGTTATTAATTTTGAACTTTTTGCTTTTACTTGCATTCGTTTGTTTTACACACACTCTGTCTGAGTTGAGTGTTTACGATGCGTCTCGTCGTCTTGGCTGCTTATCAGCCGCAACGATCATTGCTCCAAAAATAAGGCAGAACGCACTCGAATTATTCCGTTCAATGAACGCAGCTTGCAGTGTATAAAATCAGCGATATAATATACATATACACATGTATTAAATATATATTATTTAACTACAGCAATGACTACAATAATATTAGTAAGTGTTTAGCACATGAGTCAGATGTAAAATTTGTAGTACTTCGTATGTAGAAGTTGTACAACTTATACAAAAAAATTGAATTACTATAACTAAAATCTAAAAAAAATATATATATATTGTTAAAGTTGTATGAACTTGACTCATATCTTTATCATATTAACAATATTCCTTAGTCATTTAACTATATCATAATCCTATAATCTTCAACATTAATAGCTGGTCAAAACTATCGCATAAACATAATCAAAACTATCGATTGAAGATAAATCAACAAAGCAGTATTTGATAGATATCCATGCACTTGAGAAATTAAATAAATATACATTATCTGATCTTTTTTGAATGTGTATACAAAATTTCAGCTGTTTATCTTAAGCGTTTCCAGAGATCTAATCAGGAATAGAATGAAACCACTTGAGGAATTAAAGTTCAGTTCCATCCTATAGTCTTCATAGAAGACCAGGTATTATACAATTCATAGCACTAAGAGTCTTGTATTACTGTAACTAAAGATAAAGATAGAACAAATTAGAAGAATATGGTTTTGATTAGGTCACTAGTAGTATGTTTATTCATGTAATTAACCTCCAACAGTAAGTTTTCTTATATCAAACTACTTCTCATAATTGCCGTTGGTTGTATAAGTTTTATATTACATAGTATAGAATCTATACTATATTCCCTACTATACCTTAACTTTACCTTCACCTGACTATTTATTACATATATATTCTAAACTATATTCCCTAGTATACTTCAACTTTACCTGACTCCATCTCAACTTTATCTCTACTATAACTATACAATAACTCTTCTATATACTTCATATTCTATACTGTATTCCCCACTATGCCTCAACTTTACCTGACTATATATTGTATATACATATATTCTGTACTGTATTCCTCGCCATATCTCCACCACAGCAGTTCGACTTCTTATTGTTTGTTGAAGCATTGTAATCCCTTTGTTGGTTTTATATATACTTTTTGTTTGGGGAGCTGTTCGTGGAGATCCATAAAATACTTAAAGACAACAATAATTTTGGGGTTCTCGTGTGTGTGAGTGTGCGAGTGTGTGTGTGTGTATAATACTCGCATTTATAAGGCCAGGCAATGACCGCAGCGTGGCGACGCTGCAGCGATCAATGCACCTTAGTCAAAAGGTGCAACGCCTTGTGTAGAGTGTGGCAAAGAGGCGAAGAGAGGGGCGGGGAGGAGGAGTCCCTCTCGCGACTCAAGTTGGAGTGTGCGTGTGTGTGTGTGCGAGTGTGTGTGTGCGTCTGGGCATGCAATGACGCACGAAACGCGATCAGCGCTGAGACCCTCTCTGTTCGAGTAGTGGCAGAGCGGGGCAGAGGGGGCAGAGGGGGCAAGGTGGTGCGGCAACAAAACTTGACCAACATGAGGCCAGAGCTATTTTTAGCCGAACTGCAGCCACCGCTAAAATTGGCCCCAGACAAAGTTGCTTGACGACGACGACGGCGACGACTACTCCAGCTCCAGCTCCAACTCGAGTTCGTTAACTGACTGCAACCACTTGGCCAACCACTCAACCACTCAGCCACTCGCTCTCTTCTGCTGCTTCTTCGCTCTCTGCTGATCAGATTTATGCGTGAGGGTTTAACCCGAGGTCAAGACAAGAAAAGGGCTGTACACGCACCACAGTGGTGCAGTGGTGGAGCTGGTGGTGGTGGTGCAGGTGGCTCTAGTCTACAGTCGCACAGCCATCATGTTACATGCCAATTTAATCGCACTTTTTCGTACACACACCCACACACACGCACGCACACACGCACACACGCACACCTAGTCCCTCGTATCCTCAAGATCAGCCGTCGGAACCAGTTCCACTTGCGGAAGCGCAGCATTTTGTCTTTAGCCTCTTTTTTTTTTTAGCTTTTTTCCCACTGACTGGCAGACAAATTTATGAGCGTTAAGTGAAGGCCAATAAAATTGTTTTTGTGTCTGGACGCGTTGCTGTACCAGTCTCTATATTCATTCATTTATGCCTCAGTATATTTACACTCCTCAACAAAAGACACTTGAATTTCTTTCTCTTCTCCTCACAATAAAAGTGTCTGTTTTATGACGATCTTGACTTGCCTTAAGCACAACTCTGATATCTTCAGGCATAACTTGAGCTACCTACTCGCTGACTGAAGTCAAGGATCGTTAGGCAGTCTGCAGGCAGTGAAACTTACTCATAAAGTATTCACTGATATATGTAAAGAATCTAAAAGCTTTATCTAAACACAGTTTTTCTCAAGTTCAAGTTTAGTATAAGCTGAGTTTTCTCTTAGTTTATCATAGTTTATAATCGTTAAGGCCAGAGTTTGGTAACCGATAGTAATCTGTGAAAGTTTTTCATTTCCGATAGAGAAAACTATTGATAGCATCGTTACTATTGATATAGTAATTCACTTTTGGAGATTAACTTTATTTATTAACAAATAAATAAATAATTATCTGTACTATCGATAGTACTGTTGATTGTTGGCACATAATTTACTAGATCCCAGCACTATTGATAACTTTTATATAGCTGGACTGAACTAAATATTTCCTACGGTAACCCCTGCTGTTAGTAAGAAGTTTATGGATTCCATTCTTTACTTTTAGCTTTCAATACCTATAGCCTTTTTGCTGACTATCGATACTATCGTTATTACCTTTGATTGTCTCCTAAGTCTAAATGGAACTTGATTTAGAATATATTCCCTTCTTTAACGCAACAGCCAGTAAAACGTTTATGAAATGCTATCAATATTACCGTCGATTGTATCCTAAGTCTATGGGAAATTAACTAGAAACTAGATCTATTATTCTTCAAAGTAAGGATATGAAATAGCTATGCTTTGCCTCATAGTACGTCTAATACCTATAGCCTTTTAGCTATGACTAACGATATTACCGATGGTACCATCGTTTGCTTTCTAAGTCTACTGGGAACTTAATTTCCTAGACCTGCTCTTCTTCAACTCTACATACGTTAAAAAGCTTTAGCTCTCAGCTATGACTGTTAAATTGCCCGTATATAAAAACCTAAATTTATATTACTCAAATTACTTTTCGATTCGAAATTACCGACATAGCGATTAATTACGCTTATGCCATTTCATTATTATTATTAGCATTTAGTTTAAATCCATTGATGGGACTCAGAACAACACAATATGTGGAAGCGTCTAATACTATGCAGCTTTATGGGATGTTTTATGGTGAGTAGATAGATCAAACTGTAACAATAATACTAATAGAACCTCAACTTTCTACAGTATCAATGTCTGGCTCTTGTGCAGTTTACCAATCTGAAATGCAGCTATACGAACATCACCTTTGGGGAGTTCACGGAATGCCACATCAAGGCAGTGAATCGCACCCACAAATACATCAGCATCTATGGCCGATTGTACTATAAGCCCTTGGATAACGTAACGGTGAGTAATACTATTTGGAATAACTTCATATTATAGTGTTGTATTCCGCAGTTACACTTCCAGCTGATGCGCAACGATCATGGCTTTAAGCCATTCTTCGTAGACATTACCATTGATGCGTGTAGATATCTGAGGAATCAACGTCATCTCCTCATGAATTTGTTCTATAAAATCATTAAAGCTCACTCGAATATGAACCACACGTGTCCCTATGATGTGAGTAGAGTTTGGTGAAAAATAGTGATATATTTTATTATATATATAAATATTTGTAGCACGATATAATTGTGGATGAACTCTGGACGGGCAACTATGATGACGACTGGGGCAAGTATCTGCCTGTACCTAATGGAGACTATGCGATGTATCTGACCTTCTATGGCTATGGTGTGAACTTTAGCCAGGTTATTCTTTACTTAAAGGTAATGAGTTGAATGTGTTTAAAATGTTAACAAACTGAAGAAAATAGTGTGAATAATTTATGTAAAATATATTTAATATGTTATGTATTGTAGACCCTTTACTAGACTTAACTCCAGAATAAAATTACTTCAAATATATTCACCCATTTAAAATACAACATGTGTCATTATCAGTCGATTAGTCGATATGATCTATATCCATTATGGTGTTCACTCAACGTAAACAGTTAATGACAATATGAATCAAAATCAATTTTCCGTGATTTTATCCGCTTTAGTTATAATACCAATTCAATATGTGCAAGTCCATATTGCTATGCCTCTGCATTGGATTCTTAATGGTGAAAGAGTATTCGACTATATATTTTGAACCAATCTAAACCATATCTATTCCTATTCATATCTCCCAGTGCATGGCCCATATCAGCTTTACAAATCTGAAATGCAACATCAAGAATGCCACAATTGCCGAGTTCCAGCAGTGTCACATCAAGGCAGTGAATAGAACCCACAAATACATCAGCATGTATGCCAGTTTGTACCAGAAACCCATACATAATGTTACAGTGAGTAGCAAGAGTATACCTATACCTATACCTAAAGTATCAGTCATAAATATAGTTTTCTTTTTAGATCAACTATAAGCTATTGCGCCAGGATCATGGCTATAAGCCGTTCTTCATCAACATAACCTTTGATGCCTGCCAGTTTCTGCGGAATCAAGGGAATCAGCGCAATCCCCTTCTGAATGCCCTCTATGAGACCTTCAAGCGTGGTTCCAATCTCAATCATACGTGTCCTTACGATGTGAGTAGAGACAGCTCTACTGTGTTTCATCAGAACTAAAGTTATCTCCTTTTGCCTTTAGCATGATCTGATTGTGGACAAATTGTGGACAGGAGATCATGATACTGATCTCATGAAGTACTTACCCTTGCCGAATGGAGACTATGTGCTGGTAGTCACAATCTATGCATACAAATTGGAGGCGGCGGAAATTAAAATATTTATGAAAATGAGTTGAATAAAAGTATGCAGAATTGAATACTACTTGAATGGAGGGGACTTTGTCCATTTTGAACGGGAAAAGCTAACAGTTAGGTCAGTAAAACCCTTGGGAATATGTTCGAAAGAGAAGCGAAGGGAAGCTCTACCAAAATTATGTTAAGTAATGGATAAGCACCCAATGTATATGAGCCAAAGGAAAGTGAAATTAAGCTTTACTTTTACTATAATAAATCTAGCATAAAATGGTAAGAAGTACTAGGATAACCATAAGGAATTTAAGAGTAAAATTGCCAATAAATATATCAAAAATGTATTTATTTTCCCCCACTTTCATCAACTAAATATATATATTTAGTATTTAAATAATGTCAGCAATTAGCCTATTATAATATTTTAGCGTTTAAAAAGCGTATAAATAGGGAGCTATTAGTATAAGATATTAAGCAAAAACTACATGATTTATACTATACTATTTATACTATACAAAATGAGAATGTCGTAAAGCTAGTTTCAAATCGAGTTGAGCAAGATGAGAAGAAGCATATTACTCTGTGGCATTATAGCATGGCTGACAGTAAGTCAACAACTAATACTATGCATAATTAGTATATAAATTCTCCTACTCTTTTACAGCTGGTCGTCTCCCATGTGACCTTTACGAATCTGAAGTGCAGATTCACCAATAAGAGCGAAGGACACTTCGAGCAGTGCTACATCAAGGCGGTGAATCGCACACACAAATATATAAATATCTACGCCAAGCTCTTTAGAGTGGTCAATGATTTGATAGTGAGTAACAACCCTAACATATACTCAATCATTCACTGAACCTATTTCCTTCAGATCAACATCAAAGTGATGCGTAGTGACCAGGGCTATAAGCCTTACTTCTTTAACATCACCTTTGATGCCTGCAAGTACTTGAAGGACCCACGTAATACCTATGTGAAGTTATTCTTAGATCCCCTTCAACGGAGCAGCAATTTCAATCACAGCTGTCCCTATAATGTGAGTAAAGTTAGATTCTTTATAGTCTAGTCTAATAGTATCTGTTTCCCTAGCACGATATTATACTGAATGAGTTCTACAGTGGCCAACATGAGGAGGAGTTTCTGAAATATCTGCCCGTACCCAATGGAGATTATGTGATTATATTCACATTTTACTCGAGGCATAAGGAGGCTAGCGATATAAAAGGTTATATAAAGATTGTCAGGGATTGAATACAGTGTTTTGATGGGATTTTAAATACATCTGGAAATAAATGATGGAATAAATCCCTTTATACTATTAAAAGCAAACGTTCGTTTTAAAGTTTATGGCAAATTTGCGAACTTTGGCAAGATCTAGGGCCTATAAAGTATCGTCTCCCAAAAAAAATAGGTTGCTATGTCATACGGTTTGGACTGTACGATGTTGGTCAGTCAGTCAATCAGTCAGTCAGCACAAAGAACTTTATGTGTTTAGATACTATGAAGTGTATAATGACTATTATTAATATGAAATATAGGGAAAACTACTTGATGAAATCCCTAATAAAACTAGAGATTTATACTTAAGGAATTTAAATTGGAATTGAATACTAAATACTCTAGGAAAGAGTATATAAATTGTGCCAAAATATATATGGATTATTACGTATTAAATGCAGTAATAATAATGATTATTTATAATACCAAATACTCTAGGATAGTGTATATAAATTGTGCCAAAATGTAGCACAGATACTCCACATTCATTTAGCCGCTCAACCCTCTCTCTGCTCTAGCTGAAAGTCATCAATCATGTGGCCCTAATAGCAACATTTAGTTTAAGATTTAGCTATGATAATAGAACAATTACTTAAGTAATTAAATGGTAGTTTAATCGAGTGGTTTATATAGTTTAATATCCATTCTATGGCAGCATGTTGAGGCAGTTGCTCTACTGTGGCTTTACGGGTTTTCTCATGGTAAGTAAAAGTGAGTTAATACTTTCATTTTGTAACTCAAATTTTGTACAGTGTGCTGTGGCTCATGTGACCTTTACGAACCTCAAGTGCCGCTTTGCCAGCCCCACCTTTGGGGAGTTCAAGCAGTGCTCCATCAAGGCGGTCAATCGCACGCATAAATATATAAGTATTTATGAGAAGATACACTACAAGCCCATAAATAATGCCACGGTAGGTAAAGCTAGACTAGTGAATTCTAATATTCCTACAAGTTAATTAATTTTGAGTCTGATGCCAGCTCAACTTCAAGTTTCTGCGCTTCGATCACGGCTATAAGCCTTTCCTGATAGACTTTACCCTGGATGGCTGCAGGTTTTTGAGGCAGCAGAATCATCCTATACTAAACATATTCTATAAACTGGTGAAGGAGTGCTCCAATCTGAATCACAGCTGTCCCTATGATGTGAGTAATATTATAAATATATTCTTATTAGCTTGAACTTTACGCTCATCCAGCACGACATCATTGTGGACAAGTTCTGGGCTGGCAACATCGACGAGAAGTTCTCGCAGTTTGTGCCTCAGCTGAGCGGAGATTATGCCATCTACCTTCAGTTCTTTGTGCAGAATCAGGAATTCAATGATATCAAATTCTACTTCAGAATAACTAATTAAATAAAGAGCACAGTTTCAGTTTCTCAGAAGGCCAAAGTCATTGAAATTAAAAGCTCAAGGACGACTGCCGCAGGACTCGCTCCCTAGACACATTAATAATAAATTAAGCATATTTTTTGCTGTTTCTCGCGTTTTTTTGATGTTTTCCCCAATGACCTAGAATATGAAACACTCTCTGCCTGTGTACACAGAGCAGAGCGTGCTGCCAAGGCTGCCAAGTCATCCGAACGGAAGCTAATCGCTTGGGTAAATAGTTTACCCTGGACAGCATCTTCGCATCATCCTAAGCTGCCTTGCCACCTGCCACCTGTCTCTCCACCTGTCTGGAGTATTACTTAACTCGCAGAGACACAGAGAGATGGGAGACTGGGAGAGAGCCAAGTCAGGATGTGGGCTTTGTGGCTTTGGCGTTTAGCCTGTCGGATTATAAATGATATAACAGCAGCTGAGACAAACTGGTTGACAGTTGTGCTCTTAGTCTCGAACGGAATTAGAATTTTCAGTGGAAGTTTGTATTAAGTAAAGACTAGATAACTTTGGCAGGGCTTAGACTGTCTGAGAAGCGAAACTTTTGGTACAAAATAAATAAATGATTAGAAATTTGAATAGACAAATATAAATGTATATTTTACAATATATAGAAATTTACCTTTATAAATAGAAATAGAAATAAATGTACTACACTTTAGTTAAGTAGCATATAACTTTCATTCAGCAGCTTTCTTAGCAGCTTTAAAGCTCTCTTAAACTACTCTCAACTTTATCAAAAATACTCCTTATAATACTATACAAATATTAGTATCTAGACTTGGGCTTAAGTATACTTAAACTCAATCAAATTAAGAGCCATTGAAACAGGGAGTACAAATAAATTCTACTGATATGGACTGTATTCTATTAAGAGAGCTTTTTCCACAGCTTTAAAGTTTTAGAATACCTTGAGTTGAGGTCTTACATTAGGTCATATTTTACTAAAGAAAATCCAAATGATATTTGGGGATTTTTAGAACTCTCTTTAAGCTTTAATTGACAAGCTTTTTCAACAGCGTTAAAGTTTTAGGATACCTTGAGTTGAGGTCTTACATTAGGTCATATTTTAATAAAGAAAATCCAAGTGATATTTGGGGATTTTTAGAACTCTCTTTAAGCCTTCAATTTCCTCTTAAAGCTAATCTCAGTTATTTCTTTAATTGACAAGCTTTTTCAACAGCTTTAAAGTTCGAGAATACCTCTAGTCGGGGACTATCATTAGGCCATGGTTTAATAAAGAAAATGGTTTATATTCGGGTATATTAAAAACTCATTTTAAACCTTCAATTTCTCCTTAAGGCTATTCCCAGGTTTTTCTTAAATTGAAAAGCTTTCTGTACAGCTTTTAAGCTCTTAATTAGAGTCAGTTTTAGAATGTGTTTAGGTCAGTGGTGCCCCAACTTATACTGTGAAAAAAGAGCTGAACTTATGAAATCGTAAAATCAACGAAGCGTGACGGCTGTACGTGTGAGTGCATCGACTGTGCGTGTGAAAGCAGCGCACATGTGATAGGAATTATGCATTTTGGGCTCCACTGCTTTAGTTCTATTGTGGAACTAGTTTATCTGAGTAGACTTTAATAAAAATGAGTTCATTAATCATATTATTACAAGTTTTTACTATCTCCAGTGTTACTCCGACTTCTCTTAGTTATACAACATATCTAATGATACTTAATTAGTCTTAAATCTCAACATTATATTAGTTAAGCTGGCGACAAAGTCTTGATGAACTTTTAAAACAATAATAAACTGTTGTCGTTGCCCTAATGAAGACTGGGTAGGGGTATTCCACTGGCACTCAGTACTCAGTGGGGTTAAATGAAGCGTAAGGAGTCGAGGCAAAGGACATGCCCGCTGACATGTTGTAAGCATATTGGCAGTGGCATGGGGCATGCGGCATGTGGCATGTCCAGTCCCTTATTACCAACTGCCAGCGGCTCGTTAGACTTGGCCGGCACACCAAAAAAAAAACTAAAGAACGGAGAGTCAAGAGTGAACAAAATGCAGTGCAGGCGGCAAACTACAAAGAAGATGGGCAAGAAGAAGAAGAAGCAGCAGCAGCAGCAGAAGACGATGACATCGACGTGAACGTGGACAGACGGAGGGACAGATGGACGTATGGCTGGACGGCATATCTGGTACACTGATAGCAATAAGGGGCGGCAAACCTCACAGAGATAGAGGGAGGGGGGAGGAAGGGAGGGAGGTAAGGAGTGTGCTGCCCAAGGCAAGGGAGTTGAGGTGGTGCAGTGTTGCATTGTGGGTTGAAATTGAAACTGACACACACACACACACACCTTTGTCGCTTTGCTTTGAAGTCGCCTGCCGCTGCTTCTTCTTCTTTGAGCTGCGCTTTTCGCTGCCGCCGCGTTTCGAATTGCAATCGAGAGCTGAGAGGCAAATGAGACCCGCTCTCCCGCTCCCCCACCCCCTCTGTATGCTCTGTGTGTGTATGTGTGTTAATTGCATTAAAATGTTTGTAATTGCAACTGCAACAACTGGCTGCCTCCGTCTTATCGCATCGCACGGTGCAAATCTCTGCCTGGCACCGCATACCGAAAAATACCATAGATGCCGCCAAATGCAGGAGACGCGCTTCGTGTCGTAACTATAATTGCCATAATAACATAATATCAAAGCCGAGCAACCCAATACCAGCGACATACCAGAGGGAACAGCGGACGCGCGACGAGCGACAGACGGACTAGAACTGGAGTGGGAGCGGGAACTGGAGTGGGAACTGGAGCGGCAGCTAGAGATAGAGCGCTGGCTGCATAAAAACAAAGTGAAGGTGTCGTTTATTGTCGCCAAAATGCCGACAACAACTGCGGCACAACCAACTGGAACGGCTGCTCGTTACACGGCGAGAAATTGCTGCGAATAACAGAGCTGAAGAAAAAGCTTGAAGTAAAGGTAATTTATAAGGAATTTATATTTTATAAACTGACAGAAATTTAATAGAATTAGCTCAATTATAACTAAACAGAATTAGCTATAAATTGTACTCCATATATTTGTATATATGTATGTATATTTCTATTAGAGAGCTATGAAGAGCCTTATAACTAAACAGAATTAGCTATAAATTGTCTTATAGTATTAGTTGCTTAGTAGTACTCCATTTAATTGTATATACTTTTCTATTAGAGAGCATTAAAGTGCCATTTAAATTGCGCGCCTCTCCATTAAGCACTCACTCGATCATTTCACTCAACGCCCAGTGGCGCAAATGTGCCCCACAGAATGCATTACGTGGGGCCCACTTGGGACCGGGCCTAGGTTCAAAAGTTACCCTCGACCTGCATTACTTTTACATTGCGATTGCCGTTTTTCGTACCACAGAGGCCTCTTAGTGGGCTACCAAGTGGCCAGATTAAAGGGGAAACGAGCGTCGAGTTAGACCCACGACTCCATAAGAAAATAAGAAAAAAGTAATGCAGTGAGTGACAACAGAGGCCACTCGCTGCATTACAAAAGGCCTCTATGTGGCCCTGTCAAAATGGCTGCCTGCAAAAAAAGGGGAAACGAGCGTCGGGTTAGACCCACGACTCCATAAGAAAATAAGAAAAAAGTAATGCAGTGAGAGGCCACAGAGGCCACTCGCTGCATTACAAAAGGCCTCTATGT